>MU380459.1:0-32873 GCA_022495085.1 Xylaria sp. FL1042
TATTATAGCTTTAGCTTATATAAAATAATATATAAGCGATTTTTAATTTTTTTAATAAAAAATATAATATTTATTTAATAAATAATTAATTAAAATAAAACTATAAATTATATAGATTTATTTATTAATAAAATATAATAGTTTGCTAAAAAAAAAAAAAATATAGCAATAATATAATAAATTATTACTTAAAAAAAAAACAAGCTATTAAAAAAGCTAATTAATAAAACGCTTATAAAATATAAACTACTTTTTTAAAGGTTAATAGTTTAATATTATTATATAACACTTTATTAAGTAATAATAAGTTATAAAGCGTTAAACCTTTTTATAAATAAAAAAGCTTTTTTTAAATTACTTTTTAAAAAATAAATAAAAAATATATAATAAAAAAACTAAATAAGTATATAAAAAACAATATTTATGCTTTAAATAGCTTAAAGCTATTTATAAAAAATAAAATAAAATAATAAATAATTAAATAAAGCTAACATTAATTACTTAAAAAATAAATAATAAAAAATTATCGGAAATAAATAGTTTTAGTAAAAAATTAAATTTTAATTATTATAAAAAAAAAATAAAAAATATTTAAAAATAAAATTTTTTTAAAAAAAGTTAATATTATTATAAACAAAACTAAATAAAGTTATTATAAAAACTATTAAATTTATATTATTATTTTATATTTTAATATTATTATTATTAAGTTTAAAAATAATTTAATTAAAAAATAAAAGATAAGTTTAATTATTATTTAGTTTTTAGTTTTAATATTATTTTATGTTTTAATATTATTATTATTAAGCTTAAAAATATTTTAATTAAAAAAGAAAATAAAGTTTATTAAGTTATTATTTAAAAAACTATAAAAAAAAAATCTTATTTATTTTATTTATATAATAATTTTATTTATAAAATTATTTTTATTTTTAACGATTTATATATTAAAACTTTAGCGATAATAATTAGCTAATTGCTTTATATAAAAAACTTGCGCAAGCTATTTATAAAATTAAAATTTTTTTTTTAATTATAATAACTTTTTTTATTATAAAAATAAGTATATTATTATTAACTATTATAATATTTATAAGTTGTTTAATTTATTAAATATATATAGTTTTTATATATATTATTTTAAAAGTTATTTAACTAGTAATTAAAAAAAAGCTATATATTAAATTAACTTTTACGTTTAAAATTAAAAAACTTATTTATATAAGTTTAGCAAAAAGTTAAATTTAAACGCTTAAGCTATTAAATAATTAATATTATTAATTATAATAAGCAGTTTAATATAAATAATATATATTTATTAAATAACTTTTTATTTTATAGCTTAATATATAAAAGTATTAGTTAATTATTTTTATAAGCTGCTATATATTATTTTAAAATATTAACAGCAAAAAGTTAAATAATATTAAAAAAGCTAGGTAAAATAATTTATTGCATATATTTTTTTTTAACGCAATTATTTAAGCCTTTAATGTTAAAATATTATAAAGCTTAGCTATAATAATAAAAATAATTAATAATAATTAATTAAAAGTTTTTTTTTAATAAAAAAAAATAATAACTTTATTTGTTTATATATATAATTAAATAACTAATATTTAAAATATTTAAAAGCTATAAAAACTTTATTTTAAATTATATATATATGCTTATAATTAAAAATTATAGCTAAAATAATAATAAAATAAAATATTAAAAGCATAATTAAATATTATAATTAAAAAGTTAAAACTAAAAGTTTTATTAAAATAATTAAATATAAGCTTAATTAATTATAAAAAGTAAATAAAGTTTTATTAATAATATTATTAATTAATTAATCTACGCGGTTAATTAAACAACTAATATTAAAATATACCGATTTAATTAAAAAAAAGCTATTTAATATTTTATCGCAACAAAATATTTTTTTAATAAACTATAGCAAAATATTATAAAATAAGCGCTAAATATATTAAGTAAAGCTTTAATAGCTAAAAAAAACAAAGAAATATATTAAAAAAAGCTTAGCAAAAATATAATTTAAATATAAATAATATATAATAATATTAAAATATTTAGTTTAATTAAAAAGTAAAAAAATTTTAAAAATATTATAAGTATAAATATTAATAATATAATAAATTACTATAATTAAATTATTAAAGCAACTAATAATTATAGTTTAAACTTGCAAGTAATTATTTACTATTTTATTAAACAAGTTTATATTAAATTTATATATGCTATAATTAATATAAAAAATATAATTATAAAGCGAATAAATTAAACTATTTATAATAAAAAGTAAATAATTAAAATGCTAGCGCTTAAATAATTTAATTAAAAAAAAAAAAAAAAAGTTATAAAAGTAAAAGTTTTAAGTTAAAGTAAATACAAGTAAAAAAAAATATAAATAAATAGCTTAATAAAGAAAAAAAAGTAGTAAAAAAGAAAAAGTTTTAATAAAACTATTTAAAACTATTTATTTTGCTTAAAATAACTTATTTTTTTTTTAGCTATAAAAAAAAATTAATTAACCGTTAAAATAAAAAATATTTTTTAAGTTAATAAATAAGCTTAAAATTATTTAAAAAGTATATATAATATATTAATTATTTTTTTTTTTATTATTTAGTTAAATAAACTAAAGTTAATTTTTTTTTTAATTGCTTTATATATAACTATTAGCTTTTAATAATTATATTATTTAGCTATTAAATTTTAAAAGTGCTTTTTTTAAAATATTTTTTAAAAGTTTAAAAAAAAAAACAAGAGTAAAAATAATTAAAAGGCTGCTAAATATTAATTATTTAAAAATAAAACTTAACTTTTTTATATTTTTTTTTGTTAATTATTTTATTTATTTAATTAATTATTAACGCTAGTAATAAAAGCATAAAAAAATAATAAAAGTTAAGCTAAATTATTTTGCTATAAAAAAAATTATTAAATAAATATTAGTTTTTTTTTTTTTTTTTTTTTATATATATTATTATTAACTAATCTATTATATTACCTTTAAATAGCGCGGTCTTTTTACAAGTAATTATTTATAAGTAAAACTATATAAAAGCTAGATAAAAACTTTATATATTATGTTTTTTTTAATCTAGCTGCTTTTTAATTATATATAAACTAGTTTTTATTAATTAGCTAGCTATAAAAAAATAAAATAAAGTAAAAAAAATAAAATAAATAGACTTTTTTTTAAAAGCTATTATATTTTTTAGTTTTAAAAAAAAGCTAAAAAGGCTTTTTTTAGTTACGGAAAACTTTTAGCAGAGTTTTTTTAACTCTGCTGCGTGCTTTTTGCTTTTTTTTTTCCTTTTTTTTCTTTTTTTTTTAGCGTTTTTTATCTAGGCTGTTTTATTATATATAATAATTCTACTAATATTTACTAGCTATTTTGCGATAAGTTTTGCAAACATAAATTTTTTAATAGCTATATATAAGTTTTTATTATATAGTAGCGTTTTATTTTTTAGCTTTTTAAATAAAGCTGCTTTTTTTTTTTTTAAAAGCCTACACTTAAATATTATATGCTGCAGCGTTTTTTTGCTTTTTGCGCACTTATAAAAAAAAGTTAAAAAGCTTAATATTTTTTTTTTATATAAAAAGGCCTTAAAGCCGATTTTTTTAGTTTATATTTAAGTTATTATTACTGCTTTATTTTTTAAAAGCATTATTTTTATTTAATTTTTGCTTAGCTAATATTAAATAGCTGCGTTTTATTTTAGTACGCTTTTATTAGTTTTTTTATTTTTTTTAAAAGGCTTTTTTTAGCTTATGTTTTTTTAATTATTTTTTTTGCTAGCGGTTTACTTTTTTACTTTAGTTTTTTTTTTTAAAATATTTTTTAACTTTTAAAAGCTTGCTTTTAGTTTATATTTTTTTTTTTTTTTTTTTAGCAGCGCGCAATAATACCGTTATTTTATTTATAGCTTAATCGATAACCTTTTTATATATTATATTATATATTTTATTTTTACTAGCTATAGCTTTGCTATTAAAATATAAGTTAATTAATAAAATTTTTAATCTTTTTAGCTTTTAGGTTAAAATTATTACGCCTTTTAATGTTTTAATTTAAAAAAAATCTAGTTGTTTTTTTTTGTTATATATATATGTTAATAAGTGTAGCTAATTATAGGCTGGCTTTTTATAATAGTATTTTTATAAAGTTATAACAATATTTTTATAAAGTTTTGCTAGTAGCTAATTAATAGCTAGCTGCTTAGTTATATATTAGCGCGTTTATATAATAATATTTTGGCCTTAGCTTAAGTTATTTAATATATAGTATAAAAATTAGTTAGTATATTAAAGCTTACGGCGTAATTTTTATTTTTATTTTTTTTTTTTTTTTTTTTTATTTTTTTGCTTTTATTTTTATTATTGCTTTTTTTTCCGCTTATTTTTTTTTTTTTATTTATTTTAAGCCTTTTTTTTTTTAATACTTTTAGTGCTTTTTAGTTTATTTTAGCTTATTTTTTATAATGTTATTTCTGCTTGCTTTACTGGTTTATTTTTATTTTATATTAAGTTGTTATTATTATAGCATTATTTAACGCTAAATATAAAAAACAGCAGCAAAAAAAAAAAAAAGTCGAAGTTAAATATATAGCTTTAGCTAAAGCTTTATAATTTAATAGTTAGATCTGCGTTTTTAAACTTATTTTTTTTTTATATAATAATAAACTTATGCCTAGTTCTTTTAAATCTAGCAGTAGTTATTTTGCTATTTTATTACTGCTTTATTATTTTATACGCTAAGTAGCGCGCTTTTAGTTTTTATTATTTTTTTTTTTTTTTTATTATAATAATATTTTTTGCTTTTTGTTTTTTTTTTTATTTTTGCTTTTTTATAATAATAACTCTTTGTTTTAGTTTTTTTTTTTTTCTTTTTTTTTTTTTTATTCTGATAATAGCTTTTTTTTTATTATCTAGCTTTTTTTTTTATAAATTATAAAAGTAGCAGCGCTGCTAATTTTATTTTTTGCTTTATTTTTGCTTTTGCTTTTTTTTTTTACTGCTTATTTATTTGCTACGCTTATTTTTTTTTTTATATATATTTTTTATTTTTTTAGTTTTAATAATAAAAACCTTTTAGCTAGGTTTAATAAAAATTTTAAGCTTATTAGTAGCTTTTTTTCTGCTTTTTTGTTATTATTATTATTATTATTACTACTACTGCTGCTATTTTTATTTTTATTATTATTATTAGCATTGGTATTTAATTAGCCTACGCTTATAGCAGCTTTATAATCTTTTATTAATAGCTTTTTTTTTAGTAGTTTAAGTATAAGCGTGGCTAAAAAATACTTTTTTATGCTTTTTTTTATTTTTACGCTAAATATTTTTAATTATAATTAGCTTAGCTAGTAGTTTTTTATTTTACCGGCGGTAAAGCGGTATTAAATTGCGTAATAAATTTTTTATATTTATTTCTTTTTTTATATTTATAATACGCTAATATTTTTATTATTTTTACTTTTTTTTATTTTATTTTTTTTATATATAAATAAAATAAAAAAAAAAAAGCTTTTTATTATACTGCTTTATTTTTTTTTTTTTATTATAAATAAAATATTTATAGGTTTATAAAATATTTTATTTTTTAACGCTTTATTTTTTTTATATCTTTTTTTTTTTTAAAAAAGCTATTAATAAAGCTAAAATTTTTTAAAATAAAACGCTTAAAAAAATAAAAGCCTTATTAGTATAATTAAATAAAACTTATAAAGCGTTTTTAATATTATATGCTTTAAAATATTAAAGGTTATTATAATATTAAATATAAAGTATTATATAAATAAATAAAAATATATTTTTTATTAGCTTGCTATTTTAAAAAATAGCTAACTATATTATATAAAGCTATTTAATAAAATATATTAATATTATAATAAAAGTAAATCTAATAAATATATTATTATTTTATATATGTTTTAAGATATTTTTTATGCTTTATTAGCATATTTTTTTAGTATTAAATAAGCTGGCATTTTTTTACTAATTAATAAAAAATTCTTTTTGCGTTTATTAAAATAATATTTTTATTATATAATAATATAATATTAACAGCTATATAATATAGCTTTGCTTTTTAGCAGCTTTTTTTTTTTAGCTTTTTTTATTATTTTATTTGCTTATATTTATAACCTTTATTTTATAAAATATATATTATATTTTTAATAATGCTATGCTTTATAAGACTTAAAATATTTAGCTTAGCTTGTTTAAATTTAGTTAAAATAATATTATTTATTTGCTTTTTTTTAAAGCTTTTATTATTTAAAAATATTAAACGTTATATTTGTTATTTAAAAAACAAAAGTAGTTTATAAATAATTATATGCTTTTGGCTTTTTATTAGGCCTGCTTATTTATTATTTTTATTTAGCATTTTATAAGTTTTGCCTAGGCTAAAGCAAAAGTAAATATAATATAAACCTAGTTTTAGGTTTATTTTTTTTGCTAGTATAGCTACTTATAATATTATTTTTTATATAAATATATTAGCGCGTTTTAAAACTATTTTTAAATGCTTTATAACTAGTATTTTTTAAATTATTTTATTAATTTTATGCTGCTTTTATAAAAGTATAATATTAAAAATTTAATTATATATAATTTAATAAAAAAAGCTTTATATATATTTTATTATTAATATTTAATAGCGGCTAACTTGTATTAGTTTTATTTTAATATAATTTAAGTTAACTTTATATTTTGCAATATTTTTTATATTATTAAGCCTGCTGGTTAAACCGGCAGCGCAATGCTTTTGTTTATGCTAATATATAAGTTAAAATATTTTGCTTAAATAGCTTAAAGCGCAGATAGCGCTTTTTAAAAATTTGCGCTATATTATTACTTATAATATTTATTATAAAATATTAAATCTTTTAAGCTTATTAAAAAATATGCAGGCTTTTATATTAGCGCGCTTATTTTATGCTAAATTAAGGTATATAATATTTATAAACAGTATATATAAACGCTTAATAAAACTTTAAAGCTTTTTAATTTATTTTAGTTTAATATATTAGCGCTTAAGCTTAATTTAATAAAATAATATTATTAAAGCGCAGTAAATAGTTTAATTTATAAAATATTTTTATTTAAAATTAACTTATTATTTTATGCTTTTTAAGCTTATAAAAGCTATTTATATAATATATTATTTATTTTACTATATAATTTTGCGCTAATATATTATAAAATTTACTGCAAGGTCTAGATTTTTTAATTATATTTTATAATTATTATAAACTTTTATAACTTTGCTTTTAATTATATTTTGCGCTTATTTTTTTTGCTTGATTTTGCTATATATAATTTTTTTTTTTTAGTTTTAACTAAGCAGCTTAATAAATTTATATTAACTTATACTGCTTAATTAATCGAGCTAATTAAAAAATTAGCTATTTTTGCTTTATTAAACTTTAATATACTGCTTAAATAATTTTATATTTTTTAGCGCGCTAAATATTTATATATAAATAAGCTGCTGCTTTTGCTTTTTTATTTAATTTATAATAATATTATATTATTTTAAATGCTTTAGCTATAAAAAGTTATATAAAAACGCTGCACGCTTAATAAAGCTAAGCGATAATATTAAAAGCTAGGTATATAAAATATAATATAAAAGTATAATATAGCTTGGCTGCTTAATATTTTATTTAAGTAATATATTTTGCGCTTTATTAAACTAGCTTGCTAATAGCTTTGCTTAATATTTTTTATTATAAATTTAAGCGCTAAAATATATAAGCTTAAAATAATATAAAGCGTAATTAAAACTAATATATTGTTTAAAATAATTTAGCAAAATAATTTAGCTTATATATTTGCTTTAAGTTAAATTTCTGCTAGTTATTATAATATATAATTGCTGCAAAGTAAAACGTTTAAGCTAATATTATAATTTATTATATATATATATAACTTTAATTTTTTAAAAGCTTATAAAAGCTATATTAAAAAAATTAAGCTATTAATAGTAAATTTATTATATATATTATATTAAAGCAAGCTAAATTATATTAGCGATTATATTTAGTTTTTTATTTTTTTTAATTTATATTATTTATTTTTTTGCGTTTTTGCTATTTTAAGCAAAATAAAAGTTAACGCGCTTTTAGCTTAGCGCTTGCTATTATTTAAAAAATTAATATTTTTTTTTTTTATTATAACGTAGTAATATAAACTAAAAAAAAGCGCTAACACTTATAACTATAATAAAAATAAATATTAAAGCTAGTTTATATATATATAATTAATATTAAATATTATAAATAGTATAGCTTTTTAGTTTATTAAAAGTTTTATATGCTAATATTTAAACTTTAAAGCAGCTTAAGCTATTATATTTAAAAATAAATAAAGGCTTTTTTATTTTGCTATAAACAATTAATTTAATTATTGCTGCGCTTATATAAAATTTTATATTTTTGTTATTTTTTACTTTAAGCAGACTAAGTTTTTATATATATAAATATTAAAACGTTTAGCTAATAAGCGCTTTAAGTTTTTTTATTTTAAATATTATTGCTTAAGCTTGTCGCAAAGCAGTATTAAAAACTTAAATCTTTTGCATTATATAATTGTTAATTTATTATATAAAACGCTACTATTTATTATAGCTATATATTTATAGTCTTTTTTTTTATAATAGCTTTAGGCCGGCGCTATATAAGCTTATGCTTATATTTATTTTTATATCTAAAAATAAAAGTTGTTATAATATAATATGCTTTATTTTAGCTATGCTGTTTTATTATACTATTTAAAAAATAATAATATTTAAAAGCGCTTAAAAATATTTTTTAAATAGCTGCTACTTATATTTATAAAGCAACTTATATTATTTTATATTTTTTATTTTTTATACTTTAGTATTTTTTTATAAAGCGCTAATATATTGCTGCTAGTTATTAATTTACTTGCGCAGCTTAATATACTTAATATAATATTTAACTGCTTAGTCTTAGCTGCCGACTTATTTAACTAAGTTGCCGATTAAAAAAGCGCTTTAGTTTTTTTTTATTTTGTATAGCAGAAAGGTTTAAACATGTAGCTTATATTTTAGCAAAATATATTAAAACAGTATATGCTTAATTAAGGCAGTAATTTAAATAGCGACCTAATAAAAAGCAGTAATTTAATTAAAGTAGATATTAGCAATAGTAGTTATTAAAGCAAGCTAGACTAGCGTTAGTTTATTATTTAGTTCTGTTTTTTATAGGCGTTAAAGTTGTGTTTTAATATATTTATTTTTTTTTATTAGCAATATTAAATAAATAAATAATACTTTAATATATACTTATAAAGTTAAGCTTATATATATAAGCTATTTTTTTTAACTACTAGTTAAAAAAGATAAAAACTATATTAATAAATATATTTTATAGCTATTAGCTTTTTTTATTTATTTGCTATATAACTATATAAGCTATTTTATTTACTTTAAAACAAATAACTTTAATAAGTAAATTTAAACGTAAAATATAAAACCTTAATAAAATATTACCTGCAGTAAATTAGTAGGCAATAAACTAATAGTAGTAGTAGTAAGAAATAATAATTTATTAAAGCTAGCAATATTTTTATATAGCTAGCATAAATATAGCTTTTAAACTTGTTTAAAATAGGCTAGCGTGTAATATTTTTAATATTGCTTAAAAGTATAAAATAAATTTATTTTGCTATATATTAAGTTGTAGCTAAAATTAGTAATAATTATTTATTAAGTATAAATTAACTTTTTATAGCGACTTTTGTTTATTTTATATATATATTAATTGTTTTATAATTTAGTTTTATAAGCTAAGCTCGATAAAAAAGTAAACTTGTTTAGTATAATAAAAACATACCTTGTTAACTTAATAGTAAGCTGCCGGTTTAAGTCTAGCAATAAGTTTTTATTTTTTTTAGTTTTTTTTTCTTTTTATGTTTTTTTTTTTTATAATTTATTAAAAAATTATAAGTAAAATAGCTATATATAAAATTATTATATTTAATAAATAAAATAATATTTTAAAAGTTGCAAATATTATGTTTTATTAATATATTAAGCAAACTAATTTATGTTTACTATTAAAGGATTTTAAACTAGTTTAAAAAGATATTATTAAAGCTAATTAATATAAAATCTTTGATTTTTTTTTAGTATATTAAGGCTTTAAGATATTTAAAGACAAAGCGCAGCTTAATAACTGTGTGACATAAAATATAATATTTTATTATTTAATAAATTAAGCGTAATAAGTTATAAATATTAGTTAATATAAATATAAATAAGCTTAATAAAAAAAAAGTTAATAATATTAAAATATTTTTATGTTTAAGTTAAATAAAGCGCTGCTATTTTTTTAGCTTATATATATTAATATCGCAAAGCTAAAATTAATTAAAAAGAGTATATTATTAAATATTAACTTTAGCATTTTTTTTGTTTTTATTATTTTTATAAAAAATATATTTTATTTATACCTTTTTATTTTTAAGCTTTATTTTTATAGCGTTTTTTAATTTTAATTTATTATTTAGCTTAGTTTTTTAATATAAAGTTTAGTTTTTAGTTTTTTAAGTTAAATGCTTTTATATTATTATTTTATTAATGTTATAATCTTAAAACCTAAAAAAAAGCTAGTTTATATAACGTTTTAGCTTTAATATTTAAAGTAAACTAATTTAAGTTTAATAAAAAGTTTTTTAAGTTAATAGATTTTTAAGCTAAAATATTTATTAATATAATATAAAGTAAAACAGCTTTTAATATATAATTTTTTATTTTAATATTTTTTTTAAGCTTTAATTAGTTTTAAGCTTATTAAGCAGCGTAAGGCATTAATTAATAAGCTTTAAAACTTTGCGCTAGTTTAAAAAGCTATCGTAAACGCTAGTAAAAAATAAATTAGCAATAAAAATAAGCTAGCATAATAAGACCTTGCTGCAGCTATACTTGCAATATATTAATAATGCTATTAAATTATTTAACTAAATCGAGCGTAATAAGTTATAAATATTGGTCGATATAAATATAAACAAGCTTAATAAAAAAAAAGTTAGCAATATTAAAATATTTTATATTTAAGTTAAATAAAGCGCTGTTATTTTTTTAGCTTATATATACTAGTATTATAAAGCTAAAATTAGTTAGAAAAAGTATATTATAAAATATTAAACTATAAAGCTTATTTATATTTTTATAATATAACTTTGCTAACTATATTAGATTTTTTTAACTATTATATATAGTAATTTATATTTAAGAAAATAGTTTTTATTTAATAGAATTTTTATTTTAAAGATATAAAAAGCTAGCCTTTTAATAGCTATATTAATGCTTTTAAAAACTTTTATTTAGTTATTTAATTTAACCAGCTAAATATTTAGCGTATATAAAGTATAGTATATAAGCTAATATTTACTATTAAAACAAGCGAAAAGATTAATAATTAATGTTAATATTGTTAATATATTTAGCGCTTTATATAAGTAAAGTAATTAATATTTAACTTAACTAATAAATAACTTAACTAATTAAAAAAAAACAAAAAACAAAAAATATTTAAATTATTTATTAAACTAAACAAACAATTATTATTTAAGCTAATTATTTATAAATAATTTAAGCAATTCATTATATTTTTTTTAAATTTTTTATAAGTGTTTTTCGATGAGAAAAGGTTAAGGCTATATTAATAAAAGGTTTTAACTTTATTTATAGCTTATTATAAATTTTTACCTTTTTTTTTTCTTTTTTTTTACTTTTAGCTCTTGCTTATTTTTATACTTAAAATTAACTAACTTTGCTAGCTACTTTTAACGCTTTAATTTAACCTATTTATAGTTTTGCGCGCTTTTTTTTTTTATTTTTTTTTTTATCGGATTTATATTTAACGCGGTTTAATCTCTCGATTAATATTATTTTTAGCTTAGCGCTAACGTTTTTAATTAGGTTTTGCAGCTGCAAAAAGCAAACAGCTTTAACTTTTTAACCTTTTTACTTTTAGGTCTTTTAATATTATTTATATCTATATTTTATTTAAACTACTGCTGCATTATAGTTTTAGCTATAAAAATGCGATATTTATAGTTAATATATTTTTAGCTTTTTAATTATTTATTTTTTAACTAATTTGCTATTTTTTGCTAAGTTTAATAAATAAATAAATATTTGTAGTTATTTTGTTATTTAAAGACTTGTTTATATGCTAGCTAACTTTTTTAATAGTTTTAGTTTTTTTTTAGCTATAATACCACGCGCTTTGCGATTTTTATTAAAAAGCTTATATTTTTAAAATTAGCATATTTTAAGCTTTATATATATATATTTTTTTTGCGTTTTTATTTATTTTATTAAAGTGTAGCTTTTAAATAGGTTAATAAGTCGATGTTTTTTTTGCTGCACTTATTTTAGTTTATAACATTTTTATTATTTATATTATAGTTAACGCTTTTTTACGCCTTTACTATTATATATTTAACAATATATATAAAAAGAATAATATTTTTAAAATTAATATATTATAAGCTTTACATATATTTAATTTTTATTTATTTTAATTTTTTGTGTTGTTTTTATATGCAGCGAGCTTAATTTATTGTTATTTTTTTAGTAAACGTTATATAAACTAGCAATATTTATAACTAACTATTAAAGGTATTATTTTAATATAAATATTTATTATAACAATTATTATTGCTATTATTATTATTTACTGCCTTTTATTAATATTTTTATTAAAGGTTAATAGTGCTTAAAAGATATTAATAGCCTTTAATTACCGGCTTTAGCGCGCTAGCTATAATATTTTTATATAGCTATTATTAAGTATTTTTTTAAGATATAATATATTATTACCTGCGGATAAATAATACCTCTTTATATATATTTGCTAATGCTAAAAAGTTAACTAATAATAAAGCAGTTTAAAAATAGTTAATAAAAGGTTTTTTAAACTTTAAACTGCTTATTTATTATTATAAAGGCTTATTTAAGATTAAAATAGCTTTTAAAATTATTTAATTTATATGTTTAGCAAGTAATTAAGCTAAATTAAATATAAAAACTAGCTAAGTTAATTAAATATATTAAAATTAAGGCTTAAGTTAGTTAAAGTTAGTTATAAGGGCTTTATTTAATTTGTTTTGCTTATACGGAGCGCTATATAATATGCTTTTTTAGCAAAGCAAAATAGTTGCAAAAGTACTTTTATATATATATTAAGTATATAATAATTAATAAACTAACTATATATTTTTTCCTTTTTCTTTTTTAATATATATTAACTTTTAATAAGCTAACTAAGTTAAATTTATTAATTAACTTAAGCTTATATATAAAAAGGATTAATAAAAAAGAATTATATTTATATTATTTAAGGCCTTTGTTTTATTATAAAGGCTTTATAAAATTTAAAATAATAATATTATAATATTATAAAACGTATAAAAACAAGATATATATAATGCGGTAATATAATAGTTATATATTTAGCTATTTTTAAATATATATGCTTTTTTTTATATGCATTAAAAAGTTATTAGTTTAAATCTAGCTTATACTAGTAAAAGATTTAGTTTAAAAGCTAAGCTTTAGCTATTAATAACTGCTATATTTTATCTTTAAAACCTTTATAACTATATATTAACTAATTATTATAGTTTTAAAAACTAACCTTTAAAGGTAATTTGCGGACATTATTTATTATAATTATTTATATTAATTTTTAAAAAGACTTTTTAAGAAATTTATTTATAATTTTATAAGTTTATAAAACAGCTTTAAATAATTGCGATTATTAAATTTAAAAAAAAAAACTATACTTAATAAAAGGGTTATATTTATGCTGCAAATAGCAGGCAATGCTAAAATCTTACTAATAATAGTAGATAATTTATTTGTTAAAAACGCGATAAACGCGTAACTATAACTTACTAGCGATATAACTGCGACCTAGCAGCGTTTTTATAAAAAACGCAGCGCTAAAAAACTTGCAGATTTAAAAAATATTATAAATAAAGTATTAAAACCTATACTATAGCTAATATTAAATAGCAAAGTAAAAAAAAAACTTTTTTTTTAAAAGAATATAAAAAAAATGCAGCTACTATATATAATTTAAAATATTTACGCAAAATAAATTAAAAAAAAACATGCAGTAATTATTATAAAATTAATTAACGAAAAACAAATAATTAAAGTAATAAAAAATAATAAAAAAAACCGACTATTTATATATTATAACTTAAACAAAGCTTTATAAAAAGCTTTTAAATAAGCGCTTATTTTAATAATAATAAACTTAACTAAAAACTAAGCATAAATAGTAGCAGCTATATAGCTAGGTTATATTAATAAAGCTAGGCCTGCAAAAAGTAATAAAAAAATTTTAGTTAAAATAAGTAATTAATTAAATAATTTAAAAAAAAAACGCTAGTAAATATTATTAAAGCTATAAATATAGCTTTGGCTAAAAATAATATAATAATAGTTAAAAAGCTATAAAGCAGCGATATAATAGTTATATTTAAAAATGCGGTGTTTAAAAAAACTAGCAATAAAAAATAAATTATTAAAGCTTTTAAAAAAAACATAAAAATATAAAGTAAAAAGATTGCAGTAATAATTAAAAAAATATTTATAAAGTAAATTTAAAAAATATATTTTAACAAGACGTTATTATAACTGCTGCGTAATAAGCACTTAAAAATTATATAGTATAAAAAAATAATATTAAAAAATATAAAGGCAAGATTTACTTTTATTATAATATATTTAAATAGTCTTGCGGCAGCTAAAACTATTTATAATAATAGTTTAATATAAAAAGCATAGCTGTTTAATTATAAACTTTTTATAAAAAAGCTAAAAGTTATATAATATTATAACTGCTATAAGTTTAAGCATATTATAAAATTTTGCTTAAAAAACGCTAAATATAAATACTGCGCTATTTTTAAGCATTAAAAAAATAGAAAAAAATACTTTACGAAAAAAACAAAAGCTAAAAAAAAATATATAAACTATAATAATAATTATATAATATAAAATAAGTTATATAAAAAAAAAGCAGAATAAAAAAAAAAAATAAAAGCTATATATATACTACGATTTAAAAGCTTTTAAAGCATAAAAAAATTAGCAGCTACTAATAAAATAGCTTTAAATAGTAAAATGCTAGTATTTTTAGCTTTAGCTTTCGCAAAGCTTAATAGCATAAGATTTTTAGTAAAAAAGCAGCAGATTAATAGCGCAAGCAAAAATATCTTTTTATTTATGCAATAACTTGCAATATTATATTTTAAAATATCGCAAGATTAAAAAATAACGTAGCAAAAGCGCTATAAAATAATAGTTTTAACTATTTAGTAATATAAAAACCTTTAGTTAATAAATATAACAATATTTATTATTTAAAGACTTGTAGGTATTATTTAATATAATCGGCTAAAAAAGTTATATTATATATAAATAAAAGAATTGCAGTAAAAGCTTTAAAATAAAATTTTAAAAAAAACTAAGCTTATATAATAATAAGTAAAAAAAACCTAGCAGTAATTATATAATTAATTTACTTGCTTAATTAAAATAAATTAAAATAATATAACTTATTTTAAGCTATTAAAAATAAAAATAAACTAATAAAAAAGTATATAATAATAAAAGATTTTAATTTATATTATTTATTATAAAATTTAAACGGTTGTTAAAATAAAAGCGTAGATAAGTTTTTAAAATTTATAGCAATATAAGACTTAATATTAAATATTTTTTTTAAAAAAGTAACTAAAGCTTGCTAAAGCTAAAAAAACTTAATAATAAACCTAGTATAAATAATTAATAATTTAGCTATAATATATTAAAGCAATTTAAAATAGCTAAAATTTAACTATAAAGCTATTTAAATAATAATAAAGTTAAGACTAAGCTTGGAAAAATATATTTATAAAATAAAAAAATAAAACTAGCTAAAAATTAATAAAAAAAAAGCGGCGGCAAAAGCGATAATAATTATTATTAAAATAAATATTTTATAAATAATTAATAAATTAAATATAGCTTTTAATCTGCTGATTAAGCAGCTAATAAAAATAGTAAATAAAATAACGCTTAAAAAAACGCTAAAAAAAGGCTACTAGGCGTTTATTTAATAGTTATTAAAGGTTATAGCAGTAAAAAAGCAAGCTAAAAAATTATATAAAAAATTTAAAAGCAAAAGAATTATTATAGCCTAGCTAAAGCTTAAAAAAAAAAAGCAAGCTTTTATTAAAAAAATAGTTAAAGTTTAAAAATAAAGCTAAAAAAAAGCTTTAGTAAAAGTGTTTAAAGATTTAAAATTATTATAAAGCCTAGTTAAATAAGCTAGGTTAATATATAAGCTAGCTTTAAAAATCGCAGTAATTTTATTACTAAGTAAATTAAAAAAAGAATTTATAGTTGCTAATACTTTTAAAAAAAAAGCTATTTTATTAATAAAACGTTTTTTTCTAGCACTACTTGCAGATTTAACTAATATTTTAACTAAAAACTTAATATATAATAGCTATTAGCGCTTTAAAATAAATATGTCGATTAAAATAAAAAATATAATATTGCTAATCTAGTTTTTAGTTTTTTAAAAAATATTTAGCAAAAACTTTTTATTTAATAGTTTTTTAAAAGCATATAAACTAGCTTTAGCTAAAAGGTTAGCTATATTATATATAGCTAGCTTTATATTAAAATATTATTTAGCAAGGTTTTAGCAGGCTAAAATAGTTATTATTTTTAAGCTAAGCAAGCTTAAAAAAGTTAAAAAAATTATTAAAAGCTAGAGATTAATTGCGCTTATATATATAGTTAAAAAGGTTTTAAAAAAAAAGCTTTGCTGCTATATAATAAAAATAGCCGAAAACAAGAGCTTTTTGCCTAGCGGTTAAATAAGCAATAAAAGAAACAGGTCGACTAACGCAGTAATTAAGCTAGTAATAAAAGCTGCTAAAATAGCTATTAATAAAAAAGGTACTGCTATATTATTATAACTAAATATTGTAAAAGCTTTTAATATTATTAATAAAAAAAAGCTAGTATATATTTTATAATAAAAAGGCTATTTTTTTTAAGTTATTTTTTAGGTTTATTTATTTATATTTAATAAAATAGTATAACTTTATTTTAATAAAGCAGCGTTATAACTTATTGCGCTAAAAATAAAAGTATTATAAAAGTTGCTGCTATTGCTTTTGCTTTTTTTTTTATATATTTTAACGCTATATAAAAACCTAGCAGCGCATTTAAAGCTAATAATAGCTAGCTTTATTAACAATATTAATTTATTAACAGCTAATTTAAAAGTAAAATAAAATTATAAAGTATTAAAAGCGGCATAAAAGATTTATAAAAATTAAGCTATAAAATATAATATAAAGTTTATGCTATAAAAAAGCAAGCTAATATATTTTTTTAATAGCAGAGCAGCTTTTATTTAAGCAGTTTATTTATTAGGTGCTATAGTTTACTTAATAAACAGCGCGAGATTTTTAAAAGTCTAGTTTTATAAAAATATAAAATAAAAAAAATATTTAGCTAAGCTTAAGAAAAAATTAAATATTTAGTTATATATAATAACTAAGCTATAAAATTTTATTTAAAGCAGTAATATAGCTAAAGTAAAACAAGTTTATATAGCTATAATTAAAAGCATTTTAGTTTATAAAGTTATAATTTAATATAGGCTATTTAAAAGAAATAAAGCGTAAAAAGTAGCTAGCGCTTTTAAAGCGACTTAAAACTAGTATTTAAAAAAAGTAGCAGGAGCTTTTAAAGCTACTTTAATAAAGCATTTAAAAACTAAAGTAAAAGTTTTGCTAATTAATTTATATTTTAGCAGCAAAGCTACGGCTAGCAAGAGTAAAATATATAATATAACTTATAAAAAAGTTATTAACTAAGCTATAAATAAAATAGTAGCGCTATTGCGTGCAGTTAAAAAAAAAAAAAAAATATAAACTAAAGGCAGGCTTTTAAAAAACAGCAAATATTTTAAAAAGAAAAACTAAAATAAAAAAGTAAACCGCTAGTAAAAAAAGTAGTTAAAAAAACATAAGCTAAAAAAAATGTTATAAGTTAACTTAAATAAAATATAAAAGATATAAAATAAATATATATGGTATATTAGTTAGCATTATAACTTATATATATATATTACCTATAAAAAAAACTTAACCTAGATTTTTTTTTTTCTTAAGCTTTAGTTTTATAATATACTTATTATAAGATCTTATAATATTATACCTAATTTAATATTACCTTATTTATTTTAATAATTTTAAAGCTTTTTTTAAAAGTTATTTGCAATATTAATTACTTAATGTTTAAAATAAATATGCTTTTATATCGACCAGCAACTTAAGCAACAGCTTACCCTAAGGATTTATCTACTATAAAATAATTAAACCTAGAAATATCTTAAAATTAGTTTAAAACACTATTAAAAAGTAGTTAAAAAATAAATTATAGCTTAGACTTTTATTTTAATACCTTTAAATCTACTACTATATATTAGCAGCAATTTTAATAAATAAACGTAAAACTTTAAGATTTTCAAGATTAATTAGCAAAGCAAAGATATTATAATAATAATTTATAATAACTTTAATTTTTAGCTGTATTTAAATCAAAAAAAAAACAAAAAGCAAAAAACTAATATATAACTAAAAATAAAAATCTTAAAGATTTTAACTTACCGGATTCTTTTAATTCTAGGTCCTTATATTTTTATTAATTATATTATAATAATAATAACTTTAACAACAGTTTAGTATTATTAAATAGTTAAATCTCTTAAGACTAATATATTTAAAGTTTAAATTAAAATTATTATTATTATAGTAACGTTTTTAAATTAAATTAAAGCTATAATAATATAAACTTTAGTCGACTTTTTAAATTTAACTATTTTTTTTTTAGTTTTAATTTTACTTATAACAAGTAGATTAAATAAATAAAAGAATTAAAAGCTATATTTAAAGCTGCAAAACAAAAGTTTTATATCGACGCTAGCAAAATCTTTTATATAGTTAGCTAAATAAAACAAGAAATAAAAAATTAATACTATATTATATTTTAACATAAAACAAGGAAAAATTAATATTAATTAATCTATAATTAAAAAATATTTTTAATATAAACTAAAAACAAAATTTAATAGTTTATAATATTAAAAGCTAATATTAATACTTAAAAAAAACATGCTAAGCAATGCTTAAGTTAAAATCTTAAGCTATTTAATTATTATCTAGCTTAAATTAAAAACTAAAATATATTATAAAACAAAAAAAAAAAAGCAATAATTTACTACTTAAAACTTTTTAATATATTATAACAAGAACTTATAAATTTTTATAATCCCTTTTTATTAACTAAAACTAATATAATTAATGCTATATAATAATATTAAAAATTAATAACTAAAAAATAATAAAATAAAAAATAGCGCAGAAATTTTTTATTAAATATTTTATAAAATATTAATAAAAAAAATAAAAATTTTTAACAAACTTAAAATAATTAACTATTTTGATTTTTTAATAATAAAAATCGTTATTAAAATAACCGATTATTTTAATTTTCTAATAGTAAAAACTATTACTGCTAAAGCTAGAAATATAATTAAATAATTTAAAGTAAAAATATTTATTATTATTAAAATTAAGCTTAAAGAACTAGTAATTTTAATACTTAATTTAATTTATAAAAAGCATTAAACCTTATTTAAAATAAATTTTAAAATAAATAACCTTAAAATTAACATAATAATTATTTAAATAAAAACTTATATAATAATAACATTATATATTATTATTATAATTAAAAAAGATATTTTAAATGTTAATGCTTTAATAATAACCGAAAACAAAAAATTTAAAAAATATAAGTAAATAATGATTAAAATAATTATAAATTTAATTATAAACCGTTTAATAATTTTTATTTCTTTTTTTTATTTTATTTACCCGATTATTAATTATTATATACTTTAAAATATAATTATTACAATAGTTAAAGAAATAACTAGTAGACTAATTTATAGCTAATTATTTAAAGCAAAAGAGTTGGCTTTATATATTTATATTATATTGTTTTTATACCTTATATATTATTTAAATGCTTAGCTTTAAAAAGCTGTTTATTTAAATATATGCTAACTTAGATTTATATATTAAATATAACTATATTAATATTACTTTTACTTTATATTATAAACTAAAAAAAGCTTTTTTTTATACTTATAAACTTTAATATGCTATAAATAGTAAATTTATTACTTATAAAGCCTTTTAGGTTAACTATAAACTAATTAATAACTGCGGCATTATTTGAAAATTTTAACGCGCTTATATTAAAATATAACAAAATAACTGTTTAAAAAGTAGTTTTATATTATTATCGCAAACAATATTAAAAAAACAAAATATTATTTTAGATTTAAGCATAAATTATTAATTTTATAAATTATATCGACGCTATTTTAAATTATTTATTACTTATTAATTTAAACGCGCTTGCAAAAATTAAAAATATTGTTAAGCTATTATTTAATTATTTAAACCTGTTTATTTAAAAAAAATTAAAACGCAAAAAAAACATAACAAAATTAATAAAATTTTATTAAAGTTTTATAATTTAAGTAAATTTTTTAATATTAATAATATTAGCAGGCTATTTTATTTATAAAGAGGTGACTTTATTATTAACCTTGAAAAAAATATAATAATTTTTTATTTTTTTATTTATTTATTAGCCTAAAATAAGTTAGCTAAACTATAAAAGTAGCTAACTAAAATAATTAAAAATAAAAAAATTTAAAAATTAACTAGCTTTGCTAGCGCATTTATTTTATTTATACCTAAAAAAAATAATAGTTTATGCTTTTACGTTAACTATAAAAAACTTAATCGAGTTATATATAAAAATTATTATATACTTTTATTTATTTTTAAATTATTAAACAAGATTTTTAATGCGAAAATTTTTATAAAAATCGATTTAAAAAATGCTTATTATTATATTTGCATACAAGAAAAAAATAAATAAAAAACAGCTTTTTATATATATTATAGTTATTATAAATTTTTAGTCATGCTTATAAGTTTATATAATACCTTAGCTATTTTTTAAAATTATATATATAAAACACTTAATAATATTTTAAACGTTTTTTATATAATATATTTTAATAATATGTTTATTTTTTTTAATATTAAAAAGATTTATATAAAATATATTTATAATATTATTAAAAGGCTTTAAAATATAAAACTATATGCTAAGCTTTTAAAATGTTAATTTTATTAAAAAAAAGTTAAATTTTTAAAATATATTATTTTTAGCTAAAAAATTAAAATAAATTTTTTTTATATTTAAACTATTAATAAATAGCTTATTTCTAGTATTTATTATATGCTATAGCAATTTTTAAGGTTTTATAACTTTTACTGCTGCTTTATTAACAAATATTTTTAAGTTATAGCTTTATTAACAAAATATTTAAAAAAAAGTATAACTAAAACAAAAAAAGATAAAATTTTTTTAAATATATTTGCGCAAAAAGCGTTTAAAAGGTTAAAAGTATTATTTAAAAAAGCTATTTTTTTTATATATTTTAACCTTAAAAAGCAAATATTAATAAAAACCAACGCTTTTAACGCAGCGCTAGCAGAGAACTTATTTTAAAAAAATGA
Source organism: Xylaria sp. FL1042 (assembly GCA_022495085.1). Taxonomy (NCBI): domain Eukaryota; kingdom Fungi; phylum Ascomycota; class Sordariomycetes; order Xylariales; family Xylariaceae; genus Xylaria; species Xylaria sp. FL1042. The sequence goes on from MU380459.1 coordinate 21,745, forward strand.
TTATAATTAATAGCGGCCTATAGCTTTTTATTTTTACAAGTTTTTTAAACTAAAATTAAAATATAAAACTTTAAACTAAAAAATATTAGCTATAATAAAATGCTTTAAGCATTAGCGGCATTATTTATAAAAAAATAAAACATTTATAAAAATATTAACCGATTATAATAACTTAAAAGCGTTTATAAAAACCTTTAAATTAAATAAAAAGCAAGCTTAATAGTATATATATTTAGCTTTTTTTAATTTTATTATTAAATATAAAAAAGGCAAGCAAAATAAAACTAATTTTTTATCGCAGCGCTTTAATTATATATAAAATAAATATAAAGCATTTAATTTATTTTTTATATTAGAAAAAAAAATTGCAGTAGCATAAGTTTTTATTAAAGATAATTATTTTAAAATATTTATTAGTAAGGTCTGCGCGACGCGACTTTTAAAAGTTTAAAAAATATTTATGCAAGTAATTATATATATATAAGCGCAAGCAGCTATAAATAATAAAATGTTATAAGATTTAAACATATCGACTTTTTTTTAAGACTTAATTTAAAATATTTAATAAAAAAACCTAAAATATAAAACAATTTAAAAACAATTAGTTTATAAAATTTTAAAGAATTATTATTAGTTAATTAAATAATTACTAGTTTGCTATATAAATAAAATATATATTTTTTTAAAAAAATCTATTTATTTTTAGCTAATTAAACTATATTATAATAATTTTTTAGCAGAACACTTTAGTTAATATTATACGCTTTAGCTATTATAGCAAAAATTTTATTAAAAGTATATAAAGTCTAATATTAAAAATTATATTAAAAATTGCGCAATATATTTTAAAGCTAAAGCAAAATATTATTAAAAATATAATAAATTAAATATATTGCTTATGCTAAGTAAACTAATATAAAAATTATTTATAAACCTTATTATAGCTTTATTAAATATTTTTTATAATAAAAGCTTAATAAATATAATACTAATTATTATTAATAAATTTATAAAAGTTATATACTTATTTTTTATTAATAATAAAATTATTTTAGTTTAACTTATAAAACTTTTTTATAAAAAAATTAAATGCAAATATAATAGCTTATAAAATATAGTCTCCGATTATAAAAATATTTTTATAAGCAAATTTTAGTTAAAATTATATTATTATTTAAAAATTAAAAATAAATATTTAGTTATGTTTTATTTTAAAATTAATAAATAAATAAAATATATAAACTAAATAATTAAATATTATTTTAAATGCTTTATTAATAAAAAATAAACTAATTAGCTAAAATTATTACCTTAAGTATACTTTACAATAAATTTAGCTATTAATAGCACTACTAGCAAGTTTTTTTTTAAAGCTTTATATAAATATATACTAGATTTTCACTTATTTATTAAAAATAACTTTATATTAAAAAAAGTACTAGCAGTATAAAACTAGTTAAAAAAATTAAAAATTATTTAAAATAAACTATTAAATTAATAGTAAAAAGCTAGCAAAACTTATAAAAAATATTATAATAATAAACATAAATTATTAATATTAAAAACTAAACAATTAGTTGCTTTTTTAATTAAAAATTTTAAATTTAAAAATTTAAAACTATTTTTTAAATTTATTAAACCTTTTTAAGTTTTAAAACAAATTAATTTATAAGTATACTATATTGCTTTTTTTTTATAATATAATTAAATTTATAATATTTTTTTAATGTAATTATTTAAGCTATAAAATATTAATATTTATAATAGTTTATTAATGCTAGCTTTTAAAAATAAAAAAAATAAATAAAAAGTAAAAGATATAATAAGTAAATAATAATTTAAAGGTAATATATATTATAAAATTAAATAAAAGGGATGGCTTTTTAAATATAACTAGTAGGTATTAGCTATTAATATTATAGCACTTAAAGCAATTAAAGCTTTTGAAAATTGTTAAAATAAAAAAAAAAAGAAATATTATTTAAAAACTAAAAAAATAGCCTTAAAGTTATTTTAATATAAAGCAAAAGCTTAAATATATTTATTTTTATATTTTAGTTAAAAAAATTATATTTTTTATTTTATATAAACTAATTTGCTTTTACAGCTTGTTTTAATTAAAATATATAATATAGCTTTTGCTGCATAATAAAATTTATATTTATATTTTAAGTTTAAAAATACCTGCGCTTTATTATTAAGCTATATATAAAACTAAACTAAAACTATTATTTATTAAAAAATAAAATATTATTATTTAATAACTTTTTTACTATAGTTTTTTATATATTTTAATTAAACTAAATAATATAAACTTTTTTAAATTTTGTTTAAAATATAAACATAGCTATACGTTAAGCTAAAAACCTATAATTTAAACTTTATACTTATAATAAAATAAACCGAAAATATATGTTATAAATAATTTAAAACTATATTAATTAAATTTATTAACAAAATATTTATAAAGTATTATATTTACTACGATTATAAAAAATAATTAAAACATTTAATAATATAAAACACGATAATTATAATATAACTTTTTATAGTTTATTTAAAGGTTTTATATATAAATATTAGCTGCAATTCTTATTAAACTAAAATAAAAAACTTACTTTAGTATTTTTAACTTTATTAATTAAGCAAAACTAAGCCTAATATATTAAATAAAGCTAAAAAAATATTTTAAAAAAGCAAAACTAATACGCTATAATATTTATATAAAGATTTTTAAAAGCATTATATATAATAAAACTAGTTTTATTTACAACTATTTTTTTTTTTACGTTAATATAAAAATTAAAAACAAAGCTAAACTAAAACAATAATTTTTTTATTTACGTCGCATTAAAATATATTATTACCGGCAACTAATATAAATTAAAACAATATATTAAATATAAATCTTAAATAAAACTATTTATAAAGTTATAAAATATATACGCTTTTATATAGCTGCTATATAATAAAAACGTAAGATTTTTAAAATCGCAATAAATTTTAAAAGGCTGCTTAAAAGCTAGATTAAAAGATTTCTCGGCATAATTAAAACATTTATAATAAATATAAGCTTTAAAAACAGCAATAAAAATATCTCGCTTTTTATACTGTTTATTTTTAGCTTTTTAAAACAGTTTACGCAGCTGCTAAATTTAAAATTAATTTATAAAAATTTTATTTATAAAGTTTATATAATTAATATTAAATGCACGCTTATTATAACTTATATATTTTTATTATTATTATTTTATTTAGCTTTTTTTTTTTTTTTAGCGTTATTATTAATAATATTTTTATTATTATTATTGCTATTATTTATTGCTAGCATAATTAATATAAAAATAATAACTATAAAAACTATTAATACTATAACTATAAGCTATAATTAAGCTTAAAACTAAACTGCTAATAAATTATTTTTGTTAGCCTTTTAATTTACTGCTAAAGCAGCAAAGTCGCTAAATACTAGTTAAGCAGCTAATACTTATTGCTTACTATTTTAAAAATAACTTTAGCGTCGCTTTAAAAGCATATTATATTAAAACATATAAAAATAAATTAATATAATAAATAAAATAAACTAAAAATAAAACAAAATTAAAAAAATAAGTAATAAATATTATATAGCTAAGACTAATTTTTTAAAAATTAGCAGCGGCTAAAAAAAAAAAAAAAAAAAAAAGAAAAAAAAAATATAAAACTTATTACTACTTATATAAACAAATAAAAATAAAGAGATTTTACTGCAAAAGCGGTAAGTTATTAATATAGTTTATAATATTAACATAAAACAAAATATTTATATACTAATATTAATAAACACTTTTTATTTACTTACGTATATGCTTATATATATATTATACTTATAAATTAATTAATTATTATTATATTAGCTAAAAATAGCCTATTAAAAAAAAGAAAATAATTATTATAAATTAACTTAAATAAAATATAAAAAATATAAAATAAATATATATAATATATTAGTTAGCATTATAACTTATATATATATACTACTTATAAGAAAAACTCGACTTAGATTTTTTTTTTTTTTAAGCTTTAGTCTTATAATATATTTACTACAAGATCTTACGATATTATACCTGACCTAATATTACCTTATTTGTCTTAACAAAAAGCCTTTTAAAAAAAATAAATAAAAGAACCGGTAAAAGCATATTAAACTAGGGCGCAACTATTTAGCTTTAGCTAAGCAAAAGTAAAGTAAAAATAACGCCTTTAGAAAATATTAAAGCCTGCTAAAATATAAAGCAGCGTTAATAACTTAAGTATAAACTAAAAAAATCGGCTTTTTAACTTTTTTTTACAAGTGCGTAAAAGATAAAAAAATGCTACTATTAAGCGTTAATAAAATATAAACCTTATATAACTTATTATTATTAACAAGCGTTTTATAAATATATATTTTTTAATATATTTTTATATTGCTTTTAATTAATAACTTATAAGTAAACCTATATTACTACGATTATAACTTGCTACTGCTAAGCTAAGCAGCTTATAATAATTTATATAAACTTAATAATTTAATAATTTATAAGTTTTAATAAAAAAACTTAAACTTAAATAATCTTATAATTATAATTAAAAATAAAACTAAGACTATAACCTTAATTTTAATTTTAACTTTAACTTTGACTAAGAATATAAAACTTTTTAAAAAAATAATATTAACTAAGAGTTATTTAAACTTAATAATAATTAAACCGGTAATATAATAAAACTTAAATTTATAATAATTATAGTAAAAAAACTAGCTGCACTATAAATATTAGTTTAATAGCTGTAAGCTTAATTAGTTAATAATAACTACAATGCTTATAATTAACGCAAAATTATTATTAAGAGTGCTTTTAAAAGTATTAAACTTTTAACTTTTTAGTATAGCTGCATAGCTTATTTTTATTTTAATAGCGCTGCTTATTAATATTTAAAACTTTTTTTATAAAAATAAAGCTAAGGTATAAGAAAAATATTTTAGCAAGTTTAATAGCAATAAAATATTATTTAATAACTAGCTTTATAAACTAGCCGATAAATTTAATAAAGATTTAGCAACTTTTTATTTTAAAAAAAGCTATATATAATATATTATATTTTAATTAAAAAGTAACGCTAAATAATTTATTAAAATATAATATTAGTTTATAAAACGCTTATTTTTAAATGTTGCTAAAATAATTTAAGCTTTAAAAATAGCTTATTATAAACTTAATTAAGCTTTTATTGCTTGTAAAGCTTTAAAAAAATACTGGTTTAAACTAAAAGCTAACGCTAATATTTATTAATTTATTTTTTAGTTTAATAGCTTGGCTTAAAAAGCTAAAATAGCTAAGTTAAAATGGTTTTAAATTTTATAAGAATATTTAAATATTAATTTAAGTAGCAAGATTTTTAAGGCTAGTACTAATTTTAACCTTTTTTATAAATAATTTTATAATAAAATAGCAAAAGCAGTATATAATAACTAGTATATTTTTTAATGCAACTAAAAAAATAATGCAGCTAAGGTAAATAATTTATAAGGTTTTCGCAAGGTTTTTATAAAGCTGCTTTTTTTAAAAAAGCTGCACTTTTAATATTTTTAAAAAGTATAAAAAAACTTAACAATAAATAAAAGCAGATATATTAAAATAATAATATTTGCTTTAGTTATAAAAAGCTAAAATATTAAATAATAATATATTTTAAACGCAAAAATATAGCCGAAGTAAAAAAAGCTAATAATATAAGCAAGATATTTATAATTAAACTATTAATATATTATACGCTAGTTTAATACCTTTTGCTAAAAAAAAAAGTAGTAAACTAGTTAATAGCTTAAAGCTTTATTAAGCTTTATATAAAGCTTAATATAGTATTAGTTTTTTTAGTTTTAAAGCTAAAAAGTATTAAATAACGCTTTTATATTAATTATTAATAGTAAAACAAATATTTAAAAAATTATATTATTTTTGCTTTTAATTTAAATAGTATTATATTTATCTGCTATAATATATTTTTAGTTTTAGCTTTTTTTAGGCCTAGGCAACTTATTAAAGTAAAAATAAACGCTTTTTATAACGCTATAAAAAGCGCTATATAGCAGCAGCAAAATAATAGGTTATAAAAGCTTATAAAATATTTTTTTAAAACTATAACGCTTATAAAAAAAGTATATTTTATATAAAACCGTAAACTATTAGCTATAGTTTAAACGCTTAAGCATTATTATTTTAAGCTATTAAGCGTAAAGTTTTTTATAATAATTAATTATTAAGCTTTGCTTTATTTTTTAAGCAAAAAAGTGCTATTTATTTAATAAGTTTAATAAGCTAACTTTTTATTAAACTTTAATATTATTTTTTAATATTGCTTAAGAAAAAATAATATAATAATAAACGCTTTATTAAAAAAAACCGCTAAGTTATTTATAGTATAAGCTTAAAAAGCAAAAAAAAAAATAATAGCTATAATATTTTTAAAAAAGCTAAAAAATTTTATTGCTGCTATAAAAACTAAAGCATTAATTTTTTAAAAAGCAGATTTAGTTAAACTAATATAAGCCAAGAATTAATAGTAAAGCTTAGGCTTATTTAAAAGCTAGTTATAAGTTTTTAAAAAGTTAATAAATAGCAAGATCTTTTTACGTATAGCTTTAATTAAAAAAGCATATATCTTTAAATTTATTGCTTACTTAAAGTAAAATAAAATAATTAAAGCTTTTAAGCAGGAATTTTATTAGCTGCATTTTTAATAAAATATGCGGCGTTATATTTGCAATTACTATAACTATAAAAAAAATAAAATACTAAGGGATAAAACTTTAAAATTGCTATATTTATTATTAATATTTTAAGCTATTTAAAAATAAGTAATAATAAATAATAAAGATATATTAAAAAATAAAAATAAAAATATAATTATATATAACGCATTTTTTATATAAGTAAACTATTTAATTAAATAGGCTACTTTTTAAGATTTTTATATATATATTTAATAATAATTTAATAATTATTTATACGATTATTATTTACTATTTAAAATTTAATTTATTAAATGTTTTTATATTATTTTAATAAGTTTAAGCATTATAACTAGGTTTGCTGCAGACTTTATAGCGTTTTACGCAAGTTTTTTTCCTTTTTATATAATAATTATTTTAACGGTTTTTTTTATTTTTTTACGTATAAAAATCTCTTGCAGCCTGTAAATTTTTTGCCTCTTTTATAATAAAAGACTTTTTATTTTATAATTAAGTTCTTTTTATATAACGACGGCGGCTAAGCTAGTAATTTGCTTTTTAAAAAGTTGCGACCTTTTTTTTTAATAACGCAAGACAATATATAATATTAGTTATACTATGCGTTATTTAGCCTAGCCTTTAAATAATAAATATAAAAAAGCTATTTTAATATTATATGATTTTTTTTTTAATATATTAAAATAATAAATTTGCTTTTATAAAGTTATTTAAAATAATATAATAGTTAAGCAATTAAAAAAATAAAAGCTTAACTTAAAAGGTAATTAAATAATAATTTAATTAATTAATAATATATTTTAGGTTATATAATAGTAATTTTGCTTTTTTAAACTTTTTTTATATATTGTTTAAAGTTATTGCTTTATTAAACATATAAAAAAACACGTTTAAAAAATCTTTTTTTTTAATATATATAATATGCGCTTATATTAAGTGTTTAATTTACTTGCTATATAATTATTTTAAAAGACTAAAATATTTAATATTAAAAGGCTAAAAATAATAAAAAAAATAAAAAGGCATATAAAAAATAATAATATTGTTTTTTTTATAATATAACTTAAATTTATATAAATAGTAGCTTTTATAGCTGTTAAAAATAAAAAAGCGATAATAACTTTTTATATAAGTTTTTATATATTAATTAAAATATTTAATTTAATTTAAGCCTTGCTTATTAGTTGTTTAACTATTTTTAATTATATTAACTTTTTAATTGCTTAATAATTTAATATTTTTATATTAAAATAATAAATAGTTTTGCTTTACTAAAATAATATAAAATAAAATAATATAGCTATATAATAAAATAGCTTAAATAACTATAAACTAGTTTTAATTGCTTAGTTAAACTATTTATAGCTTTTATATATATTTAAATATAATTATTATAAGGTTAAATATAATTTTATTTATTGCAAACTTAGTTTTATTAAAATTATATATATTTTTATTTTAAATCTTATTATTAATTATTATCTTTTATATAAAAATAAACTAAACATAATATTTAATTAAATTTTTATTTAATACTTGCTAATAATTAATTTATTAGTTAAACTATATTATAAGCTTTAATTATTTTTATATAAAATTTAATGTTTAGTTTTTTTTTATAAGGCGTTTTTTGCGAAGTTTTAATAGTTGGTTAGCTATATTTTAAATATTATTATGCTAAAGCAAAAACGATCGCGCGACTAGGTTAAAAATAAATTATATAATAAAATTTTTTTTAGCTTTAGTTAATTTAGATTTTAAAAGTAATATTTTATTTTTTACTTTATAATTATATATTCTTTAAATAAAAATTATATAAAAGATATTATAATAGATTTTTATAGCGCTTTATATAAATAAACGCAGGTTATTTTTATAAGCTTAAAAGGCAAGCTATATATTAGCTTTTTTATATAGCTTAACGCGCTTTTATTTTTTTGCTTTTTTAAACTTTTATATATAACTTTGCAAGCTTAAAAAACTATAAGCTATAATTACGATTTTTTAAAAAATTATAAAAAGCTTTATAAAATTAAGCGGCTATATTAATAGCAGCAATAAAATATAGCGAAAAAGCTATTAATATGCTAATAAAAGATTTTTTTATTAATAAACTAGCAAACTATAATATAAGACTTATTATAAACGCGCTTATTACGGCTTTTTAAAAACGCGTTAGCGCGCTTTTTAATAAAAGTAATAAGCTTGCGGCTATATATAAGCTAATTAATTAATTTATAAAACTATTTATTTAATTAATTTAAAAAAAAAAGGTAAACTAAGGGCTGTTTTTTTAAAAAGATATTAAAAAAAAACAATTTGCTAAATATTTTATAGTAGTAAATCGCATTTAAAATAATAAATTTAAGCTTTAACTATAACGCTATTATATAATTAAATATAAGCGAAGGCAAAAGCTTTATAATTATATTAATAGTAGCTATAAAATTAGTTAACAGGTTATAGCTTACTTATATAATTATTATAAAGCCGCAGTTAAAATAAATAATATAAATGTTTATTTTAAAGCTAAGCAGTTTTTTAAGTTAAAAAGTTTATTATATACTTTTTTTTCGCTTTATAAATATTTATTTAAATTAAATCGCTAATACTATTAATAAAATAGCATAAAAATATAAAAATAATAATAATGTTTTATTAGTTTAGCTAAAATATATTTTTTTTTTTTAATTATTAAGAGTTAAATATTATTATTTTAAAAATATTAACAAGTAAACTATTAGTTATTTATTTATATATATTTAAGATTTTTTTAATAATAGCTTTTAAAATATTATTAATAAAAGTAATAAGAATTTTAGCTTTATATTTAAGTTTATATATATTATAAGTTTTTAACAGTTAATTAAAATAAGTTTTACTTATTAGTTATATATATAGCAGGTTTTTAACTTAGTTTATTTATTAGCTGCTAATATTATAAACTAAGCTTAAAAGTTTATTATTATTAATGCTTAAAGTAATAACAGGTTTTTTAAAATATATATTTTAAAGCTAAACGCTAGTAAAATATTTTTAAAAAAAGTTATAAGTTATATATATAAAAAAAAGTTTAATAAATTCCTAATAATAAAGCAGTTAAAATATATTAAAAAGGTTATTTTTAAATATATTATATAATATAGCTTAAGCTAAAAAGAAATTAATATTATAAAATAAACTAGAAATAAATAATTTTAAACAAAAGGTATAAAGTTTTTATTGTTTTTTTTTTAAAATATTTTAGCTAAAAAAATCTTTATATTTATGCTTAGTAAACGCTAGCGTATTAATTTTAAACTAGCTACTCTTTGCACGCTACTAATTTAATTAATAATATTATATTAAGCAAAAAATAACTTAACGCTTTGTTTAAAGTTTAGTTATTTAAATATAATAATTGCTTTCACTTGTTTAACTTTTTTATTATTATTTAATCTGCTGTATAGCTAAAGCTGCGCGGTTTTTTTATAAGTAATTATTTATATAAAAGAAAACTATATTTTAAAAGGCCGGGTAAAAAACCTTTTATATAATATATTTTTATTATTTTATCCCTTAAAAATTACGTAGCTTATAAAACTATAGCTTAAAGTAATCGCTTAACCTTATATAAATTAATATTTATTATAGTTATAGCCTTTAACTAGCTATTTTTTTATTTATTATTTAAATAGTTATACTTTAATATTTTTAGGTTTTATTATATATTATAATATTATTAAAATTATTACTTTTAACAACGTTAAATAGCTTTTATTATTTTATATTATAAAAAGCTTTTAAAAGTAATAGCGCTTTTAATTTAATCTTTTAAAAGTTATATAAAAGCGTATTAATAATTATTTATAATAAACAAGCAGGTATATTTTATAAAGTTTATAATTAGCTTATTTTTTATTATAAAAAACAAATATAATAAAAAAGTATTAAAAAAATAAAATATAATAAAAATTAATAACTAAAGCTTACTTTTTAAATTATATTTTTTATAGTATAAGCTAAATTTAAACTAACGCCTTTTTATATATAAACAGGTAATAAGTTTATTATAAAAAAAAAAACTAAGCGCTTAATTATTGCGCTATTTTATTACCTGTTTAATTTATTATTATAGCAGCTTTAAAAATAATAATCTTTTTATTGCTTTTAAGTATTTTATAAAGTTAAACTAAGCAAATATTAAATATAATATTTAAATAAAAAATATTTTTTATTTACTAATATTTTTCTACTAGTTAAATAATATTAATTTAAAAGACTACTTTTAATATATTAATAATATTTTTTTATATTTTTAATATAAAAAAAATATTATAAACTATTTTTTAAAGTATATTATTTTTTTTAAGCAGGTAAA
>MU380460.1:0-25740 GCA_022495085.1 Xylaria sp. FL1042
ATAATAATAATAATTATTTAATAAAAAGTTTTTAATATATAAGTAAAATAATATTAAAAAAAGATTATAAAAAGCTATAAAAAATAATTAAATAGCTATTATAATAAAATAATTAAAAAAAAGCAAATTTAATAAATTTAGTAAAAAAAAAGCAAAAATAACGTTTTTAAGCTAATTTAATTAAAAATATTAAAACGTTAATAGTTAATAATTATAATAATTATTTAAAAAAAAAAATAATTATAGTTTTAGCTATTAAATAAAAATATTTTAAATATAAGCTTTAAAATATAAATATTTTATATTATTATTTATATAAGTAAATATATAAAAAATAAAAAATAGCTTATATTTTAAAAATAAACAAGCAATATTTATAACTAGTATAAATTTTTAACTAAAGCGTAGTAATTATTTTAGCTAAAGCTTTATATTAAGTAAATATAAAGCAAAAAGCACAGGTATAATAAATAACATCTTAAAATGTACTATGCACATAAGCAGAAATAAACCCGGATTGTGTTAAAGCGGTGTATATAATATGTATTTATAAGAATATGGTAATAACGGGTCGAGACTCAACCCCACAAAACGCGCGACGCGTGAAACTATCCTCCGCTAAGGTAGCACTTTAAGCCATTAACGGCGCAACGCTGTTCCAGCTAACGATCATCTGTTGGCGCACCGTACAGCAATCCAGCTTTTTTTCGCCTTTGTCACAAATGTCGCGATAATGCCTAGGTAGGTAGGCCATATGTTGCGTATTACCACGCGGTTCACCTATTTCTGACAATCCGTCAAGGGAGATTATTACCATTCAGACGGGCCAATGCGGCAATAGCAGTAAGTTCATCAGCTCTATGTAATGGTTTCAGACCATTCGTAGAGAATCATATGCTAACCCAGTACAGTCGGCAGTCAATTCTGGCAGCAGCTGTGCCAGGAACATGGAATCAATCAAGATGGTAACCTGGAGGACTTTGCGACGGAAAGCGGCGACCGCAAAGATGTCTTCTACTATCAGAGCGACGATACAAGATACATACCCCGCGCAATCCTAATAGACCTAGAGCCCCGTGTCATAAATGGCATACAGTCAGGCCCATACAAGAATATCTACAACCCAGAAAACTTCTACATCGGCAAAAATGGCGTGGGCGCTGGTAACAACTGGGGTGATGGGTACCAGTCAGGAGAGGCTGTCCACGAGGAGATCATGGAGATGATAGACCGAGAAGCAGATGGTAGTGACTCTCTCGAGGTATCTTTCGAGCCGATTTTACTAGCCTTCTTCAGCGTCTAATCCAGTTTTCCAGGGCTTTATGCTACTTCATTCTATCGCCGGCGGTACAGGATCTGGGCTGGGCTCTTTTCTCCTCGAACGTATGAACGATAGATTTCCCAAGAAGATTATACAGACCTACTCCGTGTTTCCGGATACCACCAACACCGACAACGTCGTCATTCATCCTTACAACAGTCTCCTTTCGATGAGACGACTAACACAAAATGCCGATTCCGTTGTTGTACTAGACAATGGTGCATTGTCCCACATTGCCGCAGACAGGCTGCATGTGCAAGAACCTTCATTCCAGCAAACCAATCAGCTCGTGTCAACGGTCATGTCAGCAAGTACAACGACCCTTCGGTATCCTGGTTATATGCACAATGACCTTGTTGGGATTCTAGCTTCGCTGATCCCCACCCCACGCTGCCACTTCCTCATGACTGCGTACACCCCATTCACGGCGGATCAAGTTGAGCAAGCTAAAACGGTGCGCAAGACAACCGTTCTAGATGTGATGCGACGCCTTTTACAACCGAAGAACCGCATGGTGTCAACCATGCCAGGCAAAAAGAGCTGCTATATCTCTATCCTCAATGTAATACAAGGCGAGGTTGACCCCACAGACGTGCACAAGAGTCTACTGCGTATTCGAGAACGCAAGTTGGCAACATTTATTCCATGGGGACCGGCAAGTATTCAAGTCGCTCTAACGAAACGCAGCCCTTATGTCCCAATGAGCCATCGTGTCAGTGGTCTCATGCTGGCAAACCACACAAGTATAGCTACGGTAAGTCTCACAACCAGTTCTTTGACCATCGTCTACATTTAGTTTATTAATTCCTACGTAATAGCTATTCAGGCGCATTGCGAGACAATATGATCATATGCGGAAACGGAATGCGTACATGGAAGTTTATAAGAAGACAGCACCTTTCGAAGAGAATCTACATGAATTTGATGAGGCCAGAGAAGTGGTTGCAGATTTGATAGCCGAGTATGAGGCCGCAGAGGACGCCAATTATCTGAATCCAGAAGAACGAGAAAAGGCAACATCCGCCGAGACGGATAAAAGGATAGGATGATCCATCTTCTCATGCCCTAGGAGATTGATATCTTGTGCTAGGAGTATTCATGACCAACATCTGATTTTAGTGACTTCGGTGAGTCAGTCAGTGGCCATGTGATCTCGGCGTTTCGGTATAAGAGTGCATTCGTTTGATAGCAGATCATCACGAATAGATAGATACCAGATGACAAATGATACAATGATATGACCTTATGTATATTGCCTTTCACATTTCCAAATCGAGTGCTGACTCGGAGCGCTACGTGGCGTGGGAAACACCTGGAGAAGACACAGTAGCCAACAGATGCTAGCGCTAAACAGGGCTCGAACCTATTCTCGACTTATGATCTGACCGCTTAACGGCAGCTTCTTCAGCTCTTGTACCTAGGTCCAAGGATCAGATCCGAGGCTTGGGGGAAGAAACAATATCTACATTCGGCGTCTTTCTCTCCCATTCTTCCCCATCTGCAATTTTTAAGGTCTAGATACTACACATACGTTACTTGGCAGCAATACAATTGCGTAAAGTAAAGTTCTTCTATCAACTATCCGTCGTCACAGATGGGGCTATTTTGTTCGATCATTCCACGAACCCCTTGGTTAACAACAGTACGTATGGCCCCACATCAAGCGGCTCTTGACGTCAGATAGCTGTGCCCCTCGAAATGTGACGTCACAACTCAACCGCCGGACTAGATGCTCCAGATCTCAAGCAGCAACATTATAAAAGTCTTGAGTTCCAACATAGGACCAATAAGTTCATTCACTATCATCATAGACATACAAAAGAATAAGAACAACATCAACAATCAACTCAATTTACGCAAAACTCATCTTTACTTTTTCTTCGCTGTAAACCACACCAAGTATGTTACCCTTACCATCCACAACCGTTGTTTTCAACGGCGACGATGTAGTCGGTCCAATCAAGCAATCCAGCTAACTTCCAACAGAATGACTCACGCATCCATGGACCAGAAGACCAGGAAGATCGAGAAGGCTCGCTCCAACCTCCCTCTCCCTGAGCAACCCCCTGTCCCTTCCGACTGGCAATCAGCGGACGCCCGCACCGTAAACGTCGGCTCCGGCGCTGTAGAAAGCGACATCTCCACCGGCCCTGCCTCTGAAGCAGGATTACGAGAGCCGGCCTCCACGGCCAATGTTGACCTAAGCAAAATCGGCCGCCAGGGCAAGGATAATCTCGAGGGTCCCCCTAAGGATGCTATGGCTTATACATACAAAAAAAAATAGTACCCGCAACACACGATTTCATGATGGAATTTGTGGTATGGCATTGAATTTGGCCTAATTGGCAGACGACATCTCGGCGCATTGAGGTGGATCTGAGAGGCGTCTGTATGAGTATTATGATGATGGCATATCAGCGCATGAATCATATGGTGCACCACGGTGGTTTGCATCGGACGGCTCGACACAAAGACTTGCCGGCCCTAGATAGTCTATAATTGACTATTGTACAACACAATCCAGGCCAATTCGTTCATATGATAATTGTGAAGTAAACCCGTAAAAGACAAGGTGAATGCTAACCTAACACGAACTTGCAATATCTGAAGTCTAGTACCATCACGACCGACCACTACCGCGAAACTATAAGCCCTCTTCAAGCCCGAAGCAAGGATGGATATGTGTTGAGTGGTGATTTGTATCCCCTTCAAATCGAATCTCTATCCCTACCTCTAGTTTATCATCAGCGCAGGAGTAAGTTTCGAGTGAGCTGCTTGCCCCGTATTAGTTGAGAGTGACGTATCTTGATATACCTAGCCGCGGAGGAGCAATGACCAATCCTGTGCTGTGATAATGTTTTTCATTTTGAAGGATCTAGCAGGCTACTGCTTATCTCTGTATTGTATAATGTAGAGCTAGTCAATCTAGGTAATAGCGCGAATCTCTAGTTGTCTTCCACAGGCACGGCCCTCTAGCATGACAACACAGCTCAGGAGTGGCGGATCTTGAGAAGAGATGCGCTGTTTGTATTGTCGGGAGCGCACAGGGATCACCATTGATGCGCAACAATCTTCGTGCGAGATTTGCAGTATATTGAAGGTAATTTAATGATTCCAAAGTATTCTAAACCATCAAACGTGAGCCTCTTTATACCGCCTTAGAAGATAATCGTTTGGATTGGGGAACAGGGTGGCGACAGCTGAGCAATGTTGGAGGTAGCATGTTTAGCAGTTAAGCTAAGCTATAAAACCTTAGGCGTCTAATATCGAGGATCTAGAGCCCCTATATATTAGATATCACCTGTATTCTTTCCATAAAAACAGTAGAAGTGAAATGTTTTTATAGCAACAAAACGATCACTACAACAACAGTTGGCAAGATCGCTATACAGCAAAAATATCCAGCGTCCGCCACCACCTCGGGGATGGGCACGCAAGAGAGGCCGGAGGTTTTCTGCAGGCTAGCCTACGGCCCTTTAGACTGCCATACAGCCCATACAGCCCATACAGCCCGACTGCTATATAGACTGCCTGCCATACAGACTGCAGCCTATATATAACCCCTTTTGCCCCCTTTTGCCCCCTGCCTACCCTACGTACATCCCGAGGGGTGGCTGGGGGCGGGGGCGGGTACCTACTGTAGGTCTGTGGCTAGGCTGATGGTCTTATCAAAAGTGGAATAAAAAGGCCTGCAGCCAACCAGGTGTTATAGAATTGCAAGGTACATGATTAGTCTATTTAGATAAAACTAACCCGGAAGATTCTCCCCCTCCCAAACCCCTTCATAGTCCTTCACTTTGTTCCAGCGTTAGGTTTCCTATCCTCATTACTTCGTAATGCAGAAAACCTCCGACCGTACAGCGGCATCGCAACCCTTAAATCCAACAGGATACGACCTTGCTCTGTACTGGCCTATCCATATGTGGGTCTGGCCCTCAGTGGGCTTGGGCACCTATCCCTTTAGGTGCCAACTCAACTGCAAAATGCCAAGACCAAGAAAAAGTGGATTTTGACCCATAAAAGTCTTCGCTAACATTTGTGACATCGCAGCTATTTAAGCTTTATATAAAAAGAGCAATGATAGGCGTAGGTGTGTGCCGCTGAAATGCTTTGGTATGTTAAGTAGCAATTGTTAGTGCAGCTACCTCTGCCACAGACAAAATTAGGTGATGTTGCAAGTACTTCGATCTTATTGGCTACATTTTTGGCTTGGCATTTTGCAGCTGAGTTGGCACCCAAAAGGTACTTAGTGTAGCGCAGTCACCCATGGCAACCAACCTTACATCTTGCTATAACTCCTTACTTAGTGCATCATCGGGCTCTGATTCTTCTGCTTATTCTTTTTATACCCTGTTATAACTATCGCTGTACAGGATAAATGGAAGAATCAACTAGACTAGAAGAATTGCAGGCGCAGCTGCGAGATGCGGAGAACCGTGCTAGGGAAGCAGAGAAAGGCCGACTAGAAGAGAGGCAACGCGCCGAGAGAGAACGGCAACGCGCCGAGAGAGAACAGCAACGCGCCGAGGATGCAGAGAAACGCCGTCTAGAAGAGAGGCAACGCGCCGACGAGTCAGCAGAGCATACGCGGCCGACGTCATTAGACGAATACATTGCGGCCTGCCATGAGCTTGTCTTCTCCAATCTCAAGGTAGAAACGAACAAAGCGCTGACCTCGCGAGGCCCGATCACCAACCCCCAAAACAAGTATTGCCCAACAAGCCTCAAGCCATGGTCCGACTTTCTGCAGGAACAAAGTATAACTTTCGGGGAGCTCTACGCGACCTGCTCTCCCGAACGTCGCGCATTCGAGGATCGAAATTTTTTAGCTGGCCTAGGAAGAAGGCTATTGCTACGTCCAATCAGGGACGAGAAGACGCTAGAGTACTTTATGCATGTTAGCGTGGAAGACCCGGTCACGACCATCATGGACGAGCTAAAGAAGGTGGGTGAGTTCAGGAGCGCCTTCGATGTCGGCAACGGCATCGTTTTCGAAAACCACCCCAATGCCATCAGTGATGATGCCGAAGAGGTTATCGCCCGAGAGGCTGCATTGTCGCCACCTCAGACGCCGGGCCGCGGGCTGGATCTCAATCAGCTGCGGCCAGATCAGATATGTGTCTACCGTTCCGACGACGAGCCCTCGAAACGAACCATGATCTACATCTCGGAATACAAAGCACCTCATAAACTAACTGCACCTCATCTTCGCCTGGGCTTGCGATCAATGAACATCTACAAAGAAGTAGTCAATCGAAAGACCATCCCTACCTCGGCCGATCCCGAGGGGCGATTCCGGTACCACGCCGAAAGACTGACAGCGGCTGCCCTCACGCAGACGTACCACTACATGATCCTGGGTGGACTCGAGTTTGGCCTGTTGACTACCGGCGAGGCCATCGTGTTCCTCAAAATCGACTGGGAGGAACCAGATACACTATACTACCACCTAGCGGAACCTAAATCCGAGGCGGCCGCCCACCCACATAACCTCCAGTCCTGTGCGGCTGTAGGCCAGTACCTCGCGTTCGGTCTAATGGCGCTTGGGTTCCCGGGTCAACGACGAGAGCACGGACAGGATGAGCGTGAGCGGGTCAAAATGACCCTCAAAACATGGACTGAAGATTTTGAGAGTACGCTGCGCTCCATCCCAGCAGATGAGAGACAAGCACCGGATACCTCTTCGACTTACGCCCCTACGACTTACTCGACCTTTGATCGGTCGCCGATTGTGACACGCAAAAAAACGCGTCGGCGAAAAATAGAAGACCCCATTAAGAATGTGCCGAGGCGGGACCGGTCGCAGTCGTCCGACGACGATTCCGCACACGACCTGCCCGATACGCCCAGCCCGGCCGAGCGCCAACGACGTGATCACCCGAACCAGACAGTACGACGCAGCCAGCGTATTCTGGCCCAGCGACCGCGTGGAGGTCATGGACAAGGTCGGCAGCATTGTACGCAAAAGTGCCTCCTTGGGCTAGTAAATGGGGGCCTTCTCGATCCAGGATGTCCTAACGTCGCATCTCACCATGAAGGAAGCGGCAGAGTAGCTGATTACGCCCGCCTTGCTCATCCCGTGCGACATGCGGAGTGGCTTCAGCTGCTTTCGCAGCAGCTGAAAGGCTCACTAGATCACGGGGTGGTTAAGTTGGGAATAGAAGGAGCCCGTGGAGCACTGTTCCAGGTGACGATGCTAGCCTATGGGTACACGTTCGCGTGTAAGGGTACGGTACGAGCGTTTGTCAAAGATCTCGAGCACGAGGCCGCCGTGTACAAGCGCCTCAGGCCCGTCCAGGGAACCAGCGTACCTGTTTTCCTCGGAGCTATCGACCTTCGATCCATCAATAGGACATACCATTACGATCACCGCGTTGACATTATATACATGATGTTCTTATCATGGGGAGGATACAGCTTACACGACGTGCAGATTGGGGAAAAAGAACAGCGGCAGCTAGAGGCTAGCTTGTCTCGGGTCCTACACGCGGTTCATCAAGAAGGGGTGGTGCATGAAGACGTCCGTAGGCCGAATATACTGCGGAACCCCGAGACTGGGGACGTTATGCTCATCGATTTCGAACGGGCCTCACTGCTGGATTACCCTCGGCGCCCACTAGGTCGGCTGGTTCCTAATAAGAGGGCGTGGAGCCAAGAGTTAGTAAATAGAAAGAGCGGGACGGGTTATGTCAACAAGACTAAGCTAGACCGGCGCTTTGCTAACGATAGGGCGATGGCAAGAATAGCATTCTGCGAGTGAACAACCACACTTGGCTATATGCCTGTACGATCCATGACCTCACAATATCATGTTTTGATGAATTGCAGTCGCACAACGGGAATCTTGGAAAGCCACTAGCTCATGTGGCATCCTACGCGATTTAGCAACACGGCCAAATGATGCCAGGCTATTTATAGTGTTTGAATTATTACTTTATTAATATGTTAAGGTTATAAAAATAGCCTTAATCAATGATCTTGTCTAGATTTTGTGGGGTGAGGTTTATGTGAAGGTCTTTGCCCTGGAAGGCAAACGTGGTATAAAGGACTCCAATTTCAAATGCTGGAACCTCCAGTCTTAGAGGCTTCCATACCAACACTTCAACATTTGTATGCAACAGTGGCACTATCCTACTAAAGGAGAAATTTGCGGTAGGCATCAATAGTACTGCGTAGCTGTAGCCTAGGGGCTTTGGATTAAACTGCCACTTAGTAAAGAAAATCATCACTGGGATTCAGGGACTTCATAATTGTGTCGAATTTAATGTGATTAACGCTTGGCTTTAAAGAGTGCAGATTCACTTGAAAAGGTGCTATAAAGACTTAATAATATTATAGCAAAGAGACCACTCTCCTTATATCCCTTAAGCAATTATCTGGAACTATAACTCTTAGGAATAACTTCTTTATTATTTTAGAGTCACTTCTGTGAATTCTACTCACTCATGTGGATATACTACCATGAAAGCATATCTAACTTAGGTATGAATATTTATTCATGTCTATTAAGCTCATCTTGAAGCAGAACTCTTTAGTCTACCTGCGGATGCTGGTGTCATAGGATAGTGATATGGATGTTGATCCTCTACTGGTTATTGATGTACCTGGTTACCCGCATGTCATGCCCTCTGTTACCATGTACCCAGGTATGTATGTATCTATGTTGTAGCTCTTTCCTTAAATAATAGGTACATATCGCCTCGACGATGGCCTCCTCCCCACATTGCTAAGGAAGTACCGCACCTCCGGGTCTATCAATGATTGCCCTTCCTACCACAAACAGATCATTCCTTCTTCTTTCCTTCCTTCCTTCCTTCCTTCCCTCATTCCCTCCTTCCCTCTTCCATTCTTTCCTTCTCCTTGCCCACCACTCTTCCCCAACAGACGGAGCTTGTTATCTGGAATCCCAACCCCAACCCAGCTGCATGATCTACCTTGTTTCTTCTTTTTCAATATTCCATCGATCCCAGCCCATGATAGCCGCTCCCTAGACACTTTAGTGGCTCAACCTTCCTTTCTACTGCCATTCATCCAACTGCCTTGCGATCTACAAACATATCAAGCAAACGAGCACAAATTCTAGCCACGGTATACAGCAAGCATGGCTGGAAAGGATTCCTCTACCCGGCCCGCCGATAACCTGGTTTTGGCGGCTATGATGGTAAGCTATGATCTCCACACTAGACAAGCACTCGCCTCATCTTTCTACTCTTGTCACTGGCTGTCTACGCGTAATTCCCGACCATCTGGCTTAGTAACCTATGTTGTAGGATGATCTCGGGAATCACCGGATGGAAGAGCTTGCTCGGGAAGACAACCGAGTGTCTCATCGCAGACAGGCCTTTGTACCATATGCCACGGGCCATGTCAGAGCGATTCAAGCTCAAAAGAGTGGCGTACGACTTAATAATCCTGCCGAGAAGGATCTTGCCGAGATGTATAAGGGTAAGTGGCATGGGAACCTCATCCGGGGTACTAAATAATTGACAGAATCGAACAGAGGCCGTTCAGAACGGGGAATTTGATGACGACGACGCTGCTGCAGTAAAAAAATTAGATCCCTTGGATAACGGAAACGCACACCGCCTCAACCGTAGCGCCTTTCAGCAGTCTCGGCAATTTCGTACTGAGGCTCCAGGCCATGATGTGACGGTGATTCCCAAGAGACCTATATATGACCCTAGGTACGAGAATAAGTCTAAACGCGGTTGACACGCTATTGACATATAGACAGCCAAGCGAGTTATGCTCGGAAAAACAGGCTTAGAAACTTAGATCCCAATGCGAATCGTCCGCGCGTGGCTTCCTTGGGGGGAATTGGTCCCGACGGCGGTGAGGTTAAAAGATGGAATCCAGGGCGATCCATGAATGGAGCAAATCCTGTTGACAATCGGCTAACTCGCTCCGCTGGCAGAGGTTACCCTATCTCAAGCCAGAATGATCCCCCTTTGGTACCCATTCAAGTCCCTGGTCACGGCCATGGAAGGGATGCGCCGCCACCTAGCTTTCCGCAGACGACTGAAAATGGCCGTCAGGCTCCAAATAACCATCCAAAAGAGGTGGCTTGTCAGGGCCACGGCAAACCGACACAGCCTCTGCGAACCCCGATGAATGGAGTCAGCGCGACTACGAGTGAACTACGAGTACCACGTTCGGCATTGCTTCAACAAACGACTCCAACGGGGTCAGCGGCCAAGACGGTACCAAAACCGAGCCGTGAAACTTTACAAGCAAGAGCTTCATCAGGTCGCTCTTCTTCATGGGTGCCACCACACCTCCGCAAAGCATGTGAAAATGAAACCACCGCTTTACAGAGTCATACTCTTTCTCGACAAGCTTCACCTCCATTAAGCCAATTATCAACCGAAATTGCCGTCTCCTGCGGACGCAAGTATGTTTCCAAGATAGTTAGCCTGGACGCACAGGAAATCTTTTTCGAGGACAATATTTACATGCAAGAGTACGACGGGGCAATTATAAATAAGCCGACCAAGGGTCGAATTGCTATTTACGAACTTCTTTATTCGCCAGTTTGCATCTGGGAACTGACGATTGAAGAAAAAGGGAAGGTGATCCGGGGAGACATCCGTGAATTATTAGAAGTACTTCCAAATGGAAGTGAAGTCTACCTTCGCCGGTGTCGTGGAGACGGCAAGGTCCGATCCAACCCGCTTCGATTCTCGGGGATTAACGAAGCTAAAAAGTTTATAAGTGAAGCAAAACTTCGTAGAGATCAGTATGCTCGTTCTTCCGAGACTATATATACTGAAACTACCGTGGATCTTTCACCAGCTGATTATGCCACCACGCACCAGACAACAGGCGGGTCAGTTAACAAGACTACCCCTGGAGCAGCAGTGCCTGCATCATCTGGACAAAACCTTGACACACCCGATCACAAGTTGCCAGAGACCAGAGAACGGACACTGATGGAGTCTGGACCAGGGGAACATAAGATGGCAGATGTTAAACATGGGACTCGACCGCGCACCCTACTCATTTCATTCCCAGAGAAATCAACACCGCCTATTGTGGCGAATAGCAACCATAAGAGGATGGAATCGGGCTCAAGTGGCATCGTCGACTTGATTAGTTTTAGCCCTGGACCAGCCGACGCGCCCTCGCCACCTGAGGAGATAGCCGAACCTAACTTTGATCAACCTCTAGTTGACTTGCCCGGATTGCCACCAGTGCAGCAAGTCGATTCGGGGGAACAGACCTCCAGCTTCATGCCAGAGGACGCCCAGAGAGCAGAAACTGTGAAGGCTCTCCGAAACATTGAGGCTATTGAAGCCGTCTCTGCCAACGATCAATCAAACAACAGCGGAGGGTTTCTCTACGGAATCTCTGAGGAATACACACTGCTGATCCAGAGATCTACATTGTTATCTATAGCACTCGATACTCCCTATCCAACTGCGGCTTTCGGGACTACCTTGGTACACCTGGCAGAGAAGGACGAGTTCTTGAAGATGTCACGTGATGATCAGAAGAAGAGTCTCGCGTACGTCTACACTGTTGTACGCCACCGGGATTCCCGTATCATCCGATCACACGAGCAAATGGTCGCATTACGCTCTGGTAAAGAGCCTTGCCCCGAAGCGATCAAGCAGTTTAACGCTTTTATCATGGAGCACAAGTGGGGAGCATTGCCTGCAAACCACCCTCAGCGTTCATCGACTAGTGACACAATAAGTATACTAGCTGACCAGATATGGTCATTGAGCATGACCTGTGATAATTAATTCATAGGTTTGAGTCTCAATATTGGCTGCGCCTTTCATCTATGTTTGTCCTCAAGTCAAACTCGATAACAAGGCTGCCTACAAAATTGAGTGGACAATATCAGAGAAGCGCGGGGGCATCTATAGAGTATACTCCTTATGCGTTGCATTATAGATAGATGGCACTCAAATGGTCGGAACTTTGCTTCGAGGATGTTGTAGGATATGTCTTGGGAGGTTCAGGCGGTACGTAGTTGCTGTATATGTAGAAGGTAGTCAGGGCAATGAAGATGTCATATTTCTGTACAATTTTATGCGTCTACTACTCACTCACCCGCCTTAACTATCTTGACAAGGAGTAAGTAAAAATTCAACGATGCATTTACTTAGCTCCAATTTTGCATGAAGCTACCTAGGTACTCTCTAGGCAGAGATTCCTGGTGAAAAGAACTCCATTGATTTAATTCAGGCTGGCCAACCGTAGCTTGCCAGCGATTTAAGGTTGCAGGCATCTTTTATAGCGATGATCATCCGAGACACTATTAATACTAGGCTAGCTCGCTGAGAAGAGTCCGCCCTTTGTCAGCTGCTTGTGTCGTTGTTGGGTGCTACTGCTGTTGCGTCAACAAGGGGAGGCGGGGTACCGGCCGGTACTTGGCGGGCAGCAATTTTCAGGCGCACGGAGCAGGTAGCATCGTGTATGTAGCTCGGGCTAGACCCACTCACATTGGAACAACAAACCCCATCCTACCCATCCACTTCCTTCCCTCTCATCAAATCATCACTACGGCCTCCTCCATACCGGCCTACTAATACCAACCTAGCACGTCTCTCCTGCTGGTGCTGTCATTTGATGCATGAGCAGTGGCCCTTCAGCTTTTAGCTTCCCGTGCCGTTCCAGTTCTCCAGTTCCAGCCAAGAAAGCCAGCCGCCAGACCTTTCCTTTCTGTTCTGCTCCAACCCCAAAGCCGATCCTCCAGGCCAAACCCCCCGTCCCCGGCTCGCACAACTCGACCGTATTTTCGATCCAGATCCATCATCCCTCTCTTCCCTTCCCTTCCCTCCCCTCTCCTCCATCCATCTGCTCGTGGTCTGGCGAGACATCTGTCTGTCCGTCTAGCTGCCACCATCGTCTTCCATACTCGTATTCATCCTCATCCTCATCGACATCTATCCCGTCGCAGCGTCATGAATGTTCTAATGTCGCCGAAACCGTCCTTCTTTCACCACCCCCACGATATCAACCGACGATCTCCTACCCGCTCCAGTACGTAGCTCGCCACCGCTTCCCTTTTGTCTAGTTTCTGTGCATCCATTCCGTCCCTTTGGCCCGGGGCCTCTTCTCTTCCCGGTTGAATAAAAATATTTGCTGACTACTAACAGTGTCACCCTTCCACAATGCCGGGCCAGGTCATCGAAAACGCAAAGCCGACGATGAACCCGATGAAATGTCTGTTTCACCATCGAGCTCTCCCGCTGTGCAGTACCGACAACTTTCCCGCCCTTCGAAAAAGGTTCGATCCAGCGACCCTACCGGGAGACCTTTGTCCCTTCCCCGTCTTCTAGAAACTCTCGATGTCACACAGCTCCGAACCGTTCTCCAGACTATATGCGAACGCCAGCCTGATATTGCTGAAGAGGTGGTCAAGGGTGCGCCACGGCCGTCCGTCGAATCCGCATTGCAAGTCTTGAACGAATACCAGACAAAGCTGCAAGCGGCATTCCCCTACGGTGGCTCTGGTTCCGATTATACCTACTTCCGAGTTAGACAACCTCTTCTCGCACTCGTCGATGCCCTTTCCGATTTCACGGCCCAGTACCTGCCACCGAATGAAGCTCAGACTACCGTCTCTCTACAGTTCTTGGACGGGGCAACGAAGCTGATCCATAACCTTCCGGAATGGGACAGTCAAGGTTATCGCCACCATAAAGAAAATGCATATGACGAAATATCAAAGGCTTGGGCACTTGTCATTACGGAGGCTTCCAAGAAAGGCGCGGGTTTTTCACTGCACTCGGATGGGTGGGACCAAAACTTGATGAAGCATAACGAACAATCTGGCGGCCGATTGCACACGGCCATGTCGGCCATGGCTTCGAATGTTGGTTGGGTTGGTGGGAGTTCTAACATCGGAACCCCGAACACCATGTCAAACCCCACATCCATTCTCGATCAGCTCGTGGCTGGGAACTATGCTTCTGTACGAGTTGGACCTTGGTAGAAGCTTTTCGAGTTCAAGGCGGGAATAATGGCCTAGAACTAGTGTTACTCGCATCCGGGTGAACGAGTAGCTCATGATCTTATTGCATAGGAGAGCGTACGGCATTGTCGGTTCACGCATCAGCATAGGGGAGGTTGCCACCGCACATGTTACTCTTTCACGACAATGGTTTACGGCGGCTTATCTTTTTAATGGGGCATAGATTTGGGGGTGGCGTCATGGTTTATACATTGGGCTTTTATAGTGTCATGCTCCGGCGTTTGGGCATCCTTTCCAACTTGATATCCCTGTTACTGCCCGAATTTACATCAATCGGCATAGTTGGCGGTTGGATGCAGAGCTAAGCAAAAATCTGGTTGTCTTATCATGTATGGACCTGGCTAGGCTCTTGTCTGCGCCAGGGTTCACTGGTTTTGTACATAGGAGGAGGATCATGGTTAGCATGAGTGAGGGTAGCCCTTAGGGTGTAGGCGGAAGTTCCGTACGGAGATGTCTCTCGCAAACTATCGATAATCTACCTATCCCAATAGCGTGCTCAAGAGTTTGCTACCTCAACCATTCCACCTATATGACTATGTTGTATATAATTCAATGTCATACAAGGCAGGGGATGCCCTACTGATACGATGAGAATGTTTACTCGGTGACGCTCCATGGAAATTCGTTTTTTTTTTTTTATTAAAAAAAGAATCTTCGGAGAAATTATCAATTAGCCTCGCTTTCAGGGCAACTACAATCGCATTCTTTTTGATTCAACAGGTTGTCTCTTGTGGCGTATTAATGTGCAATAAACTATATGAGCGTATTACCTAGCCAGGTATGATTGCTCTTCCTGTTCCTCTATCCTAGTAAATGAACGTTGGCGTGTACTGGCTTCTGTAAGTCAATACCCCGAAACGGTGAATGAGGGACAAAATAATAATATTCATGGCATTTAAAGAGTGTTATCACAGTTGTTTGAGGTTATGTTCTCGATCTTCTAGATAGTCTTATCTTCGTTGAAAGACGCTGTGTGAGATGGGATTAGAGCAAAGAGAAAGCGGTTGATCAAGACCACCTAATATGTACCTAGGTACCTACTTATTAGCGTGTGGTAGACATGGTCTCGTGACTTGGTGTTTGACTGTATGTATTATGTAATCAGAATGGGACTAGCTCCCCAGATGCATTGGGGGCGTCCCGGCGCGTCTGGTGCCTCATTCACAACTACCGATCCACCTCGACTAGCGAAACACCATCTCCGATCTATACCTGGTCGGCATTGCACCGCTGTGTCCTTGCTCGACCTGCCGACAACTCCAATGCTCCACGTTCGTGGAACTACAGCGTAAATCCGTCGCGATGCCGGCGTATGTCTCACTCACTTGCCTGTCTCTAGCCAACCGACGCGTCGTGAACTGATCATCTTGAATCAACAGTCCAGGCGACCAGCACAGCAGCATTGCGAACCCTTTTGAGGAAGCCAAGCCACGCATATCCGAATTTACTGCCGCTGAGATCGCCACCCTCCAAGTCCGACTGGAGAAGCAGCTTGGACCCGAGTATCTGTCGGCTCGCAGCGGCCCCTCGGGCCAGAAGGTCCACTACATCGCCGCCGAGAAGTGTATCGCCCTCGCTAACGAAGTCTTCGGCTTCAACGGCTGGTCCTCGAGCATCCAGAACATACAAGTCGACTTTGTTGACGAGAACCCCCAGACACTAAAGATCTCCCTCGGTCTGTCTGTCATCGTACGGGTCACGCTGCGGGACGGCACGTTCCACGAGGATATTGGCTATGGCCATATAGAGAACTGCAAGGGCAAGGCCGCTGCCTTCGAGAAGGCCAAGAAGGAGGGGACTACGGACGCGCTGAAGCGGACTCTGCGGAATTTCGGTAATGTTCTGGGCAATTGTATCTACGACAAGGACTACTTGTCCAAGGTGACCAAGATCAAAGTCGGACCAACTAGGTTCGACGAAGAGAACCTCTATCGACATTCTGATTTCGCCAAGAAGGAGCAGGATATCGTCAAGGTGGAACCGAAAGCCGTTGCTGACAGGAACAGCGGTCAGGCCAGTGCGAGTGGTGGGTTTGACTCCGATGATATTTGCTGGGCGGATACTGATTTGCTGGACGTGTAGTATTATCGGATGCTCTAGCTCTGGAAGAAGATTTTGGCGATTTTGATATGGCTGACTTTGGTGTCACCGAGGATGGTCACCCAGACGAGGTGGTATTACCTGGATCACATGATCACGCCGCCCAATCGAGCGACAAGTCACAGACAGCAATCGTCAGCAACGCCAGTGATCGCAACAGACCGCCCATGAATCGGAACATGCAACCACCCTCTAAGCCGGTTGCCCAACAACCTAGACCACCGCAGACGCCTAACCAACAAGCCAATAAACAAGCTCACCGGCCAGGCGGTCAATTCCAGGGTCGGCCTAATCCACAGCAACAACCACCTAGGCAAAATAATTATGTAAATATCACGACCCAACAAGCAGCAGCTAACAACAGGGTAATGACGCCACCCCCTAACGCCGTTTCACGGCCACCAAGCGGTATGAACGTCCCAATCGGCATATCTAATGAACCTGCAACCTTTTTCTCCGCACGATCAGTGAAAGACGTGCCGGACACTGCAGATCCAGGCACAGCAGTTAGTATGGATCGAGGAGCCAAGGTATTCGATCCCCGTGCTGAAAGCCCCTCGATTCGGAAGACGCCCGGGATAGACCATAGATCTTCAAAACCTTTGTCCAAAGGTGGAGTCCATGTTCCACCGATAAAGCGAGAACTCGACCAACAACGTCCCGCTCCTAACGGCCCACCCAATGTTGTCAATCCATCGCTTAGCCAGGTGAGGCAGATAGGTGCACCTGGAGGGGCGGGGAGTCCGCTTGGTAATAGAGGACAGTATCGCCCACCTACGATGAAGAGACCTCCACCTGGAGGCCCCGATGGTGGCGGTAATAGGACACCGCTTACCGAAGTCTCGGCAAACGGACCTACGGCCGCCGGGGCCGTAGCAGACGCTAAGAGGCAGAAGATGACGTGATGATCATTATATCCTATATCAGTTGTCCCAGCATCTTTTTTCCTTCTTCCCAACAATAGTAGGAATTACTAGGGCTTGGCATGCATGGATTGCGACCCTAAAATCACCCTATTGAGATATTTGGTCTAGGCTTCTTTAGACCAGGAGCGCAGTTTGGCGTCAGGAGTAATCATGTTTGCTTTTACCAAAGGCTACGTATGGTGGATTCCATATGGCGTTATCCCGGCGTCAAAATTGGTAGGTATGCGTTGGGGGGTGTACAAAGTATCTAAACTAAATATTTATACTTTGTCTTCTGGCCCGAGTACTTAGCTTGAGGGGCCGAGCAAACAAGCAGACGAGTATGGTACGTAATGGATATTTGTTCGGCCCTACCTCTCCAAAGAGCGATATAGATCAGCGATCAAATGGGATAATGCAGTGTGTGCTACTTTGACACATGTTTTCGATCTATGGTGGTTATGGTGCAATCATCCTAAAAAAAGAATCTCTAGCACATGAAGGTTTTATTGGAACCCCGAGAGTACCGAGCACACGCAAGACAGCTTTCTGCCAAACTCTCCGAAGATGTATACTGGAAAATAATGGAACGAGGTAGAAAGCTGGCTGGAGAATGGATGTTTCGCTAAAATGACATTGAAACTATTCGCTTAGAAGAATTGAATAGAATGAGAAATTGCCAAGGTCTTGTATGTCAAGTGTAGTATGGTTATGTATGTATTCTTGTTATCTTAAAAATTGTCTGCATCTCTTATTGACTCCTTGATAAAAATACATACATACATATCCTGTATTCTAGGGCTAATATCGTAACAAAAGTCGAGGATTTCTCTGCCTTTGGCCTAGTAGACTGATTATCCGTCGCGAGTCTCGAGGCTTAGATTTCTAGTCGCAGAGCAGTAGATACAAAGACCACAGCACTCCAGTCCCGTTCTTTCCACGGGATTAATTGGTCCTCGATGTCTCTCTAATCCTAGGATCATCTTCTCCGGTGCGATTGTCGCCCATGACGCATTGGAACTTATACGGGGACGGTCTTCGCCCCATGAAGTCTTGAGGAGGGATAATCAGATTAGAGCCAGCGACGATTTGAAATTCACGATGATGATCATCTTGTTCTTCATCTTCATCATCATCATTATCATCATCGTGATAATGATTTTGCTCTTCCTCCTCTCTCTTACCCTTCACAACAGCACCATCAACCGTCCCATCCACAACACCGTCAACGCGCTGCAGAAGTCCGTCAAGACTAACCCACGAAGACAACTCCCTCTCGAACTCGAGCCCAGGCAAAAACCCATCTTCGTCCTGCGTCCACAGCGCCAGCTCGGTGACCTCCGAGGGCCGCTGCTCCGCGCTGTACTCGAGCGTGCACCGCGAACCCAGCGGACAGGGATACATGAATGTGGGGCGGACTTCTATCGGGATGAGCTTTACGACTTTACAGTAGACGCGCACCGAGATGGACTCGTTTGCGGGGGCCCCGGGGGGGAAGTCGAGGCATTGCGCGCCGATGGTGCGGCACTTGAGCTCTAGGGTCGACGGGTTCTGCCCGGCGCCCATGGGCCAGAAGAGACCTGCCACGCGGTAGGTTGGAGCGTATAGCTCGGTCTCGCCGATGCTGGCTGTTGAACGGCTTTTGTGGGAGATGTTATCGTCGTGAGTTCCGGTGTGGTGGGGTGTTGCCGTTGCGAATGATGCCCCGAGGGCGGGGAGGACGATAGTGGTGAAATGCATCGTGGTTGTTAATTATTATTTTGTATTGTTGGTGGCGAGGGATAGGGTAAGCGAAGGGGAAATGGATAAAGGGGCGATTGGTAGATTTACTGGGAAGTTTTGTTTAGAATTCAGAATTCGGGATTTGTACTGAGGGTTTATATCTATACGCAGACGCAGGTAGGTCTGTCAGGAAGAGACGCTAGTTTGTAGGCTCTCGCGCTCAGATCGAGGTGAGCTTGTAGCATTATGCATCTGTATGGGGTTAATGATCTCAAATGATCTTTACAGACCGAGAGGGACACAGACAGGATCTGTTGTAGATACCTGCTCGGTCAGTACTCAAGGGAAATCATGGGATTTTGTGATTCTCAACAGCCTTTTATATCGGTTTTCTCTATATCAGCACCTGATAGAGTGCAAATTTTCCTCATGTTAAGCTAGCATGAGAAAACGATATACTCATTCCCTAAGGGGCTATCTATAACCACCAGAGTCTCCCGCACCCCTTAACCGAATTTTACTATTGCTAGTTTCGGGAGACATTGGATCCGTAGCAAGTCACGTAAGTAGTGCGGTTTAGATTAAACCTACAATTGATACCCGGCACATATAAACATCAAATTCGACCTAAAATCACTGCTGTGTGCATTTTGAGTAGCTTAAGTTCGGCTGTGTGAGTCGAAAGCCGACTAGGTAAACTGCAAGATTCGAGACTAGCGAGTATATGTACTTCACGTTCTTTTCCCTTTCCGAAGTCCGTAGGCGAGGCAGGTGATTTGACCCTAATTCATCCCCAACGTATACATCGAGGTTAGAGATTTCGACGATTTATTTTCTCTTAGTACAAAACAGCCCCTGGCTTAGGATCATCGTATCGAAGGGATAAAAGGAATAATCACAAAGGGAAATAATCACCTCGCAACTATCTCCTCAGCCCTCCTGCTAGGCAACATGCGTATCTTGTCGTATATTCTCCGAGTTGGCTTCCTGGCGGTCGCCACCGCATCGCCTGTGTCCAAACTCGATGTTGAAGCAGTATTAGAAGGGTCCAAAAATGGCACTGTGGCTACCGAGGGCATCATATTTAACAAGCAGATCGGCTGCTGGAGCGAGACCTTAAACAAATACCATTTGAACTACACGGATCTAGACATAGCATCGATGAAGCTCAAGGATTGGGGTGCTCTCCATAAAGTTGGGTTTGCTAATTACCACGGCGAGGAACACGGTATTGCGCCCCCCTTCTACTTTCCTTCCCTTTCCTATTCTTTTTTTCTTTGCAAGGAAAGAGTAATTGAAACTAACCTATGGACTCCATCGATAATACAGGTCTCGCAGCCGTATGGGTCTGCAACTGCAAGCATTTCCACGACGACCACGTAGTTCCGAAGGAGCTTGACGAGGCGGAGTATTTCATCAAAAAGCAATGCGGTACTCGTGGTGGATGGGTTTGGAGTAAGAAATGGCAGAAGAGGATCAATTGTAAGTCCAGCCGCCTCCTGGCCAATTCTTCGTGCATTATATTCTTCCTAGGATTTGTACTTAACCCGGAATCCACCTCTCCTTCTCTTTCTTCCATAAAAGCCCGACGTGATAAAGCCGTGCTAATCTGAGTGTGGTTGAACAGTTGGTTGCGCTCCAACAATGCACCTACATAATCTTCATTCTGGCAAGTGTCCCAAATACTGCTTGTGGACGCTGCAGTAGATATGGACAAATCAAAGAGGCGACTGCCGAAATTTGGTATCACGCGATATATTGTCAAATTCGCTGCGTTATAGGTTAGGGGCTAGTCACACAGTGGGAATTTCCTTCATAAAATAATTCTCAGTGCTTCAATTTTGTTTATCTATTTGGGCCTCCACGATACAGGCGAGCCTTTTTCGCTTTCTTCTTCATTTTCTATACTTCCAACGACAGTAATAAAAGGTGGAAGAGACTTGTTCCCTTAGTACGCTGAGGGAACAACACCCAATCTACCACCGTCTGTCACAAGTACATTACCATTGATATACGCCCCAGCCTTGCTAGCTAAGAATAAAATGGCGCCAGCGATGTCTTCTCTGTCGCCTGGGCGTTGTTCCGGCACGACGCTCTTAGACCAACCTTGTCCATCCCTTGTAGATATAAGGTCTACAGTCATCTCGCTAGGGTAGACTAGTTATTAATCTATCAGCAAAGCACAACTTATGAAGTCAACCCCAACTTATCAATCTATAGATAATTTGTGTCCAGAAAAAGGGTGAAGGAAGGGCGGGAGATTAAAACTCACGTCCTGGCGCAAGCACATTGCATCGAATACCGTATGGCACGAGATTTGTAGCAAATTGCTTCATCATGTGATGGACGGCTGCCTTAGAGCTATTGTACGCATAGCCCGCGAGCGGGATGCGATTGTACGCCGCGATACTACCTGTCGTGATGATCTGACTGCGCTGCTTGGGTCGCCCTTCGCGCTTGTTCCCGGCGTCCAGCAGGGATAGGAATGCAACAACGGTGTTGAACACGCCGGTGACGTTCGTGGATAGTACTTGGTCGAAAACCGTAGTGTCCCAGGAGTTTAGGTAGTTTTGAAGCGTTGCGATGTCTGCGTCCTTGGGTAGATCGCTGAGTGTTGGGCCGGAAATGCCTGAGTTCGCAATTACTAGGTCGACGTAACCGCCAGTTTCGCTCCCGATTGTAGAAGCGGCAGCCGCGAGTGATAGTTTCGACGTCACGTCACCAACTATGGGGCGAATGTTGTTGTGTTTCTGTGATGATAGTAAGTGACTGAGAATAATATGCATATAGAGACTGGCATAATGCTATTGACTGCATAATACAAGGGGATAGCCCATCATAAGAACGAACGTTAACGGTTCTCAGCTTCAACGAGGAGTCGTAATAAAAAAGCTCTCGTGATATGCTATGCTTGGTACAGGGATTAGATATAGGAAATAGACAACCACACATACAGCAGTAGCAGCGGCTTTTTCGAGGGTCTCTTTACGGCGCCCGATTATGTAAACGATAGCGCCATTAGCTTCCAATGCTTGAGCTGCCATCAGCCCGATACCTATGTCGTTCTTTAGCAAATTTATTTCCACAAGACGATGAAAAACTAGTAATATCTAATTAGCGGTCCTAGAATGAAACTCACCACTTCCACCTCCGGTGACAACCACCACCAGTCCCTTGACGTCGAAGACAGACTGGGTTTCAAGCAGTACGGACGACATCTCTATGTGCTTTGAATAGAGGTAGGCTAATAATAACCAAAAATCTAAATAAATGGTGGGTTGTCTCAGTCAATACAGAATACACAAAAAGCTGGTGAGTGGTAATGAGTATATAATATAGTGTAGGGAAAAGTTGAAATATGGATACGTTATTAGATTTGCCGAGGTAACTACATGGGACTCTCGATAGACCAGCTTACCAATAATAGACAGTCGGGAATATCTTTTAGTTAGTTAGAATACTGCTGTTAAGCAGATTATTTGCGTTTCTAGTCCTTACGTTGTTGCGATATATCCGGATTTTTGGGGGCAATTTGTAAGCTTAACGGCCAAGTATGTGCATCATTGTCCTCTCCCCTGGGCGGGGGTAGGTCAATGGCGACATTTTTGTACGTCGTACATAGGTTTTACCCTATAACGGGGCCTTTCGCCTCACGTTGTGCAATCATAGTGTGGATGTTGACGTTGTAGAGCAGATGGAGATTAAACACATGCATCCATAGTGAGGGGTAACTAATACGTACATAGTATCCTTCCTGATAGGCGTCTTCTTACACTAGACCAGCCATATCGTTTCTAGGCCTGAGCCCAGCTTAATCCCGAATTGATGCAGTAGATGACGAAACTACACATACTATACTTACTCCGAATATACACTACTATAAGTCCGATATGAATAAGCCCGGGGGTGCCGGGTGTGATCCCTAACAGCGTTATTACTAGGTTCAGGGGACATCGTAACATTCCTTTTTGGGCACACAACAGATATTTCTAGAGTTCAATATAACAACAAACTTGACTATGGAAGCTCGCTATCGAATACATCGAATTAATTTTACTATATATGCACTAGTTCATTATATGCTGGAACAAACCAAATTCCGCTGTACTTGCGCGCCACTTCTATTATATAGGAATAGGCGCAGCCCTGTTACGCACTCTGAACGAGCTGAAGTCGTACGCTCTAAATCCTGTTTAATGCATGTCCCGGCGTTTTTTGAGACTCTCTTAATGAGGCTATTCTGTCCTGACTAATCTAAGGCCTATTGAGACTCATAGGCGAACTCCGAAAGCGCGAAGGCCGAAGTGAAGCTGTCATGGTATTTGGTTTCCAGAGTGAAGTTAGGTCACTGGTAGGTCACTGATGATTGCGAGTATAGGGGTAAGGTCTCAATATTACTGATTCCTAGGTCTCCTCTACCCTCCTGCAACCCTTGTCCCTGACAGAAGCTGCCTTTTGGATGATCAGCGGACCTTACGGCCGTAGAATATCATAGTTGTATTGAGACTATCTTCCTAAGCCCTGTAGCTAGCCCTTTTGATATCTTGTTTATGACCTTGTTCTCACTTCACTAATCCTTCCTGCTCGTCCTATGTAAAATCTCCAAAGATACAGTCTACAAGACATTTACGCTACTCTCTAAAAGCCCGAGAACATACGTCTTTTGACGTTGTATCTTGCACCTAAGAATCATTCGACCATTCAATATTCTTTGAGAGAGGCTTCTTTAGAGTCGTGCCCCAAGTATGAAGCACTATGATATGTCTGGGGAAAACCCCTACCTAGGCGACTCATACAGAGCAATGGAATTCCATTTAGAGTGACAGAAAACTTAGAGGCAGCGCTCCGTGAACTTTGAAAGTGAGGCAGTGAACCTCGGAACTCGCGGCTGACGCAGTTTGTATCAATTAATTTAACAATGAAGAAAAAGCAACTCGGGTCGCACAAATAGATCTAGTATATCGTAATGCGGCTGCAGTCCTAGCCTGGATTGGGCCAGAATCAAATACAGTCCCAAGATCGTTCAGGCTGATGGAGATTATTCCCAACGCACTCAAAGATCAATGGCCACCAGCGTTGAAAAAAATCGCTTCTTTAATTTCCCTTTCAGATGGAGCCTTACTGCCCTCATTGCTTGAGCAGCTCAAGTCAACGTGCTTATAACAATAGCCCTGGGTTATTTGATAGTCTGAACACAATATTGAAACCCCAAGCAACAACACAACTAATAGACCTGACCCGTGGACCGCTGATACAAGAATACAATTTTTCCCCATTATCTTCTGGAGCTCATGGTTTCATTGGCGAATCTTCTCAATTGACTGTGGTGGCGCAGAGTATGGGTATTGCAAGAGGCAATTCTGGTGAATAGGCTCATAATTCACTGTAGACCTAGGACTGTAGAATAGATAGTATTCCACTTCACCTTTACACACTAATCCGTCAAGGAAGGTGATCAATGGCTTACCTGCTACTGGCTCATGAACAAGGTAGAACTGCTCAAGGAATAACCAACCTTCGTCTGCTTGAGCTAGCGAGCAACACATTCGTGCTTCCTTCTATGCGAGGCTTCTAACCGCACTCACCAAGCGCAATGGCTACCATTGTCAAGTTTGACTACTCTCTCATCTGAATTTGAATCAAAAGACCGGCGGGATAAGCTGTTTGCTTGGCTTGGCTTTCTGAAGCCTGACTATATCTCGTCAACCCTGTAATATTATACGAAAGCTGCAAGGTATCTTCTTGTCATTCTTGAGAGTAGCAGAAAACCCGATGCTATTACTACGAGACCAAAGTATGTTCAATACAGTTTAAGATACGGACAAGAAGTTTCGACATTTTATAGTCCATCCTGGGTTCCAGATTAGACAATGCCCTCAAAGTTTCAATACAATTCCATCGGAAACGGGCTCTTCTCCCAATATCACGCGCTCAATCAGCTCCTAGGTAACTACAGACACCTGGAAGCTGGTACAGCGTCAAATTCCGCTGTTTTTCGAGCTAGCCTGTACCAGATCTCACTATTTCCTTTTCGGTTCTTGGGCTCTGGCGAAATTCTATACGCTTGAGGCATTGAGGTAGATTCCATTGATGCCACCCTAACATGCAAGTCCCTAAGTTCTCCGTTCCAATTTACTGATAACTATAAGCTTGGCCCACGAAAGAAGGAAGATCAACAAACTATTCAAGATGCAGAGCTAGGCATCATCAAAGAGTGGGCAAGCTTGTGTCACGCACAATAGATCGGCATATACCACTTTATAGGCCAATCTCCATGGGAAGCATTTTGGCATACTGTGTCGCTCGACCGATATGTCCCAGACGCAACCGTTGCGCACTAAATTCTTCGGCTTCCTTCTGAAATGGGTGAGGAGCATGTAAGAATAGTTTTCGGCGGCAAGGGTAATTTCCCGCCAATAATATGCCCTAAAGACCAGGATGTCCTGCTCTCGTATCTGAGATATCCGAATATCGCAATGTTGAACATTAGAATTTCACAAGCTTTAATCCCTATAGCGCCTTTCTCACCTTTTCATAACCTCAAAGCGGTACGTTGGAGTCTGTCACCCCGACGTGGAAATACGAGGCAGGGTCGTGGTCCTGCTTGGGGGGGGGGGGGGGGGGGGGGGGGTATAAACCATATGTGCAAAGAAACTAACCAGAGAGGCGGGATATTATTGTTTAGAGGTATTTACTGTTATTTTTTT
>MU380461.1:0-32662 GCA_022495085.1 Xylaria sp. FL1042
ATTAATAAAATAATAATATAAATAATAAAATATTAAAAATATTTAAATTTAAGCAATATTAAGTTTTTATATTATAAGCTTACTTTTAAATATATACTTGTAAATAATATTATTAATAGTTAAAAATATAATTATTAATTAAAAATTAAAAATAAATAATAAAAAAAAAAATAAAATAAAAAAATTAATAAATAATTAATAAGTAGAAAAAAAATAAAAAAGTTAAAAAAATAAAAACTTTTAATTAATTAACAGGCTTTTTAGCTAGCAAACATATATTAATTATATAATACAAAAAGCAAGGGTTATTTTTTACGTAAAGCTTGCGTTAAATTTTTTATATAGCAAAGCAAAACAATATATATTATTATTTTATATTTTTTTAACTAGCTATAATATATTTTAACTAAATAAATATTTTATTATAATATATTAACTAATAAAAACGTTAAAAATTTTTTTATTTCGATTAAATAAAAGCTTAAATATTTGCTTATTAATTAATAAGCAAAAGTGTTATTTTTAAAAAATATTTAAACAAGCAATAAAAGTATAAATATAAATATAAATATAGCTATAACTATAGCTATAAATATAAACATAAGCTACGCCTTTTAGTTATAATTAATTTTATATTAAATAAAACTTAGCAGCAATATTATAATTTTTTTTATTATACCTTTTTATATATATGC
Source organism: Xylaria sp. FL1042 (assembly GCA_022495085.1). Lineage (NCBI taxonomy): Eukaryota > Fungi > Ascomycota > Sordariomycetes > Xylariales > Xylariaceae > Xylaria > Xylaria sp. FL1042. Next base: position 696 of record MU380461.1, read on the forward strand.
CTTTATATATATAGTTTATGCTTATATATTAATTATTAAAAAAAAAAAAAAAAAAATTTGCTTATTGCTAAATTTAAATTAATAGCTTACTTATAAATAAATAAAGCATATTTTTATTATATTAAATAAGTTTATAAAATCGCTTGCGTTTTAAGAAGTAAACAAGGGTCGCTATAAAAAAAAGTAGTTATAAGCTAACCTGTAAAAAACCTTTAGCTTTTCTTGCGTGCCTATTTTTAAAGGCTAATAATATACGCTTAAATATTACTGCTTATATATTTTAACAGCGTTTAAGCCGTTAAAGTTTTATAATAAAGCCGTAAAAAAACTATCTTTTTTTTTAGCTTTTTTTTAGTCGATTTACTTATTAAAAGCAAAAATATAGCGCTTAAAATCTTTAAACTTTTTTAGCTCTTATATTATAATAACGCTATTATATTACTTAGCATTAATATAGTTAATAATATTTACTAGCTTGCTTTTTAAATTCGCTATATATTTATTAATTATATTAAATAGTTTAAAGCTAACCTTGTAACATATATTTAATATACTTAAAGCTTTTATTATAGCCGCTTTTTTTTATTAAAATAAATTAAAGCGCTGTTTTTTTTTTAACTTTATCGTTATTACTTACTTTATTATTTTTAAATTTAACTTATTATAAGTAATAAAATATTACCTTATTTATATAAAACTTAAATTTAATACTTGCTTAATTATTATAAAACTATATAAGCTTTATTAAAAAAATAAAAAAAAAACAGCGTTATTTATTATAATAAACTAATATAGCTAGCATATATTAAAACTATAATAATAATTTATAGCAAATTACTTTTATACGTTTTTACCGCTAAGCACTTAAGTTAAAGGTTATATTTTATAATAATATAAAATAGCTAAACTTTTTTTTAAAGTTAACGTTATTATTTAGCTTAAAGTTTAAAACTTAAAAAAAATACAACTATAATATATTAAAAGCTTTAAGCTTAATAATTTATATTTACTAAGTATTGCTTAATATATTAATAAACTTAATTATTTTTATTTTATAATATAATAAAAAGCTAAATAATATTTACGCAAAATAAATAAAAAGTAAAAAGCGCGTTTAAAACGCTTTAGTATATTATTTTATTAATAATATTATATAAAATTAATAAAGATTAGTTTAGTTTAAAAAGCATTAAATATTACCTTAAGCTAAAGTATATAAAGCTTTTAACACGTAAAATATTACTATTAATACGCTAAACTTTATTTATTACCTAGTTATATATTTTATTAAGCTAGTTAATATATTTATATTTTTTTATAAGTTTATTTTTAAAGGAAACCTAATAAATATATAAAGCTATTTAAATCGCTTTAAAGCTTTTTTTAATATATATATTATTTACTTGTTTTTATAAATATTAATTTCTTTTTTTTTTAAAGCGCTAGTTTATATTTTAATCTTTTATGCTTATTTTAAGCTTTTATTGTTTAAAATCTTTAAAGTTAAACAAAAAAAAAAAATAGCATCGCTTTTTTACCGCTATTAATTATTACTTAAAAACATTTTTAACTTTTTTTTTATACTTATTTTTTTTAAAAATAAAACTACGCAACTATATTAGCTATAAATTTTATAACATTTATTAACACTTTAATATAAGCTTATTTATTAATAATTATAGCTGTCCTCGCTTTATTTATTTTACTTATAAATATTTGCTTTTTTAAAAATTTAAAGATTACTTTTTATGTTTTTTTTTTAAAGCGGTTAATTTTTTAATTAATAAAAAAAAACTTATTAATTTTAAAAATATACGCGCTAAGTTTTTTAACTTTATTAAATATCTTTTTAATAACTTTTTCTTGCTTAGTAAAATTTTACTGCAGCTTTAGCTGCTATATTAATTAATTGTTAATATTTTATAATAAAAGCGTTTATAAAAAAAACTTTATAGCTTTTTTTAGCCTTATATTTTATAGTTTAAAAAGTATAAAAAAATAACAAGCAATAATATATTAAAACTAGACCTTAATTATTAGTTTTTTTAAAAAAACTGCTTTATTTATAACCGTTATTATTATATAATATTATAAAGATTTAATTTTATTAAAGTAATAAATTAACATTATACTTTAAGCAGCTTTTAAAATAATAATAATAATTTAATAATAGTTAATTAAAAAGGTTTTTTAAAAAAATATTAAAATTTTAAATATAACTTAATTAACGATTTAATATTTATATTATAACTTTAAAAACTAATATAATAAGTTTTTTAAAAATAATAATAAATACTTAAGCTTAATTTTTTATATAATAATAAAATCTTTTTATATATTTAATTACTTTTTAAGCTAAGTTTTTTAGCTATTAAAATTAAAATTTTTATTTATATTAGCTATTAATTAAAATCTTGTTTTACTTAATAAAAAAAGCTTGTTAAAATATTTTAAATAAACTTTAATTAGCTTGTTTATTATTATTTACGACCTAAAGAAAATTTTTAATATAACTACCTTTACTTTTTAAATAATATAAAACAAATCCGCTTTAAAAATTTATTAAACTATTATTTAAAAGCTTAAGCTTATTGCTTATACCTTTATATTTTCCTTTATATTCCACGCATTATTATAAAAAAAACCTAAAATCCTCGCGTAATAATATCTTTAAAGACTTACTAGTTTTTAACTAGTTTATAAAATATTATTAAAAAATTAATTAAAACTTAAGCAAGTTATTAAAGACTTATAATTTAAATTTTAACACGTAAAGCTAATTTTATAAGCTAAATATTTTAAAAAATTTAATTTACGTTAATTTTATAACTTATAAAAACGCACTAAGTTTTATAAATTATTAAAGCAGCTTAAAAGTTAAGCCTTTTTAAAGCTAAAAATTTAATAGTTAACTATAAGACTATAAATTTTTATTATTAAGCGATTTATATTTAAAAGCTATAAAATATTTTTCGTTATTATATTAACTTATGCCTAGCCACTTTTATTATAAGCTTAGCTATAAAGCCTTTAATATTTATAATTATAAATTTTAAACTTTAAGTTTAAGCATAAATAAGCTAAAATAAAATCATTTTTTTTTATAAGGTATAAAAGCTTGTCTTAAAGTTCCTTTTAATATATATTAATTATAACGTAATATATAATAAAAAATAATTATATATTAAAAACACCTTTTAAAAGTTTTTAAATTAACCGACTACTTATATAATATTATATAAGTTAACCCACTTATAAACCTTAACTAATAAAAAAGGCTTTTATTATACCTATAAGGCTTATAATATTTATTAGCTATAAAAAAGTTATAAAAGCTAATAATATTATATATTTATTATTAATAGCATATATTAAAAAAAAAGTTAATAAATTAAGCATTAAAATATTAAAAAAATTTTTAATAGTTAGCTTAATAATAATACCGAAAACTTATAAATTAATAAGTATAAATAAGCTATAAGATTTTTAAGTTTAAACAGCTAAAAAAAAAAAATTATAAACCTTTTAAAACTTTAATATATTATTATAATTAAAGCTATTTTTAAGCCTTTAATATAAGCCCTTGTTATATATAACATTTTTATATATTTAAAACTATATTATTATTAGCTTTAAAGTTTTTATCGTTATAAATAATATTTTATTAAATAAAACAAATAAAAAAAACAAAAACTCACCTTTTAAATATAAAATAATAATAATAAATCTTATAATAATATATTATATTATTTAAACTTTTTTTTTTACCTTTATATTTATTTATTATTATTTTTTATAACCTTAGCTTTTTTTAATTAAATTATAACATAAATATTTATAGCGTTCTTGTTTTTAAAAGTAAATAGCTTGTTTACCGAGCAGCTATTTAAGCTAGTTTACTTTATTACTTTTAACTTTTTTAAAACATTTTCCTTACCTAGTAAAAGCATTTATAACTTAAAAGCCTTTTTTAACTTTAAAGCAGCCACCTAAGCTAATATAATAAAAAACTAATTTATTTTTAATGCTAAATTTATAGTAATTAATATATATAACAACTTTTTAATTTTTACTTATAAATTTTCTTTAATAAAACTAGGCTTATTTTTTATAAAAATTTATATTAGCGTTAATAATACTTTAAAGATATATTTTTCTACGTTTTTTATTAAGCCTTTTAATAATATAAAAAGCGATAATATTTAAGCTATAACTATTAAACCTTTTTTTTTACCACTAGTAGCAGCAAAAATACTTAAAAAATTAATAGCAAAGCTATTAATTATATTAATATTAAAAAAAACGCAAGTCTTAAATTAGCCGGTGTAGTTTAAGCTACGCTAAAAGCTAATAATTTTGCTTTTTATAATTTAAAGCCTAATATTATAAATTTAATTTAGTTTATCGTTATAAAATTAAATATAGCCTTAAAAACTAAAAAAAGTCCCTTTTATAAAAGTAAAAGATTTTATGTTTTATTAGTTAAAAAACAAAAAAAAAAAAAAAAATAACAATGCTTATAAGCTTAACACTTAAATAAACTATTATAAACATTATATAATTGCACGCCTTAATAATATTTTCTTTTTAAAGCTTAATAATATAAAAAAATAGTTATATAAATAGCTTAAACACGCCGATAAATAAAAAATAAAACTATAAATAAATAATTTTAATTTAATAAGTTTTTTTTAAATGCATTAAAGCGCTTTAATAATATTTATACGCTTAAAATTTAAGGATTTAATATATATAAAATAAAATAAAAATTAATTAAAATTTATTTATGTAAATATTTTTAATAAAAGGCTATATTTAATTAGCGCGAAAAAAAATAAAATACCTTTTAAATAACTTAAAATAAAATATTAAAATTAATATTAGCTATATTATTAAGCTATATAAGTCTTTAGCTTGCGTTATTATTACTGGTAAATAAATTTATATTAAAATTAATATAATATTTTACCACTTTATTATAAATAGCAAGCTATTTAAAACTAAAAGTTATTATATAAAAAAAAGCATATAAAAAAAACATGCTTATAAAAAGTTTTAAAATAAATATAATATAAATTACTTTTACTTAAACTATATTTATTAATATAATTATTTACCTTTTATAATTAAATATTTTTTTTTACTATTAATAAGTTAATAGCATTTGCTTATTTATTTTAATATATAATTTTAATGCCGGTAATTTATATAACTTTTTTTAAAAATAATTCTAGGTTAATAAGTTAACTTTTGCTAAAATAATAGCTGCTTATATAACCAAGTGTTTTTAAAACTACTCGCTTTTATATCGATTTTATAACTAATAGCTATATATAAAAAAACTTTTTTTAACTTTTTTTAATTAGTTTTTCGCAAAGATTATTAACGACTTTTTAGTTAAACTAGCTTTTAATAAACTTTAATGCTATAAAAACTATTATATCGTTAAACTTAATATATTATAGTTTTTATACTTATAATATAAACATTATTTTATTAATGTTATAAAAATCTAGCTTATATTATATTATATTATAAACAAGCACGCTATTAATATAATTAATTAACGTCGACTTTACCTTATAAGCTATACTTAGCGCTTATATAATAACTTTAAAAGCAAGTTTTAAAATAAAATATTATATAATAATATCTTGTATAACGCATTTCCTACATGAGTGGACCACCCACTTAAGTGGACCACCTTAAATTCCCATATAAAATCTATATATTAAAACTTGAATAACTTTACCGATTTTATAGCTATTAACATGCAATTTGAAAATTTAGGCTATTAATATAATAAGGAATCTAAATATATTTTTTATAATTTTACTACCATTTCCTTTCTTAGTAAAATAAAAATCGCGCTAAAATTTTAGCGTGGTTTCTAGTACAGCTATAAATAAAATAGTAGTAAATTAATAAAAAATATATTTAGATTTTTTATTATATTAATAGCTTAAATTTCCAAATTGCATGTTAATAGCTATAAAATTGGTAAAGTTATTAAAGTTTTAATATATAGATTTTATATAGGAATTCGAGGTGGTCCACTTAAGTAAGTGGTCCACTCATGTGGAAGATGCGTTATAATAGTTAAGAAAATAATATAAATAAGTTATAATTAAAAATTAAGTAACTATTAATTATAATAACTTATCGCAAGCTTTTTTTTTTATATAGCACGCTATATGCTATAAAAAAACAAGGTCTTAATATATAAAACCTATATTTTAAATTTTATATTTTTGCATATATTATAAAGCAAGCGCTTAATAGCTAGGTTATTAATAATAGTTTTAAAGTAGTAGCTAAACTAAGCGCAACCTAGGTATAAATAATAAAGCGACTATTAATAGTTAAAACTTGCTTTAATTACTTTAATATATATTATAATATATAAAGGCAGCGCTTAATATATAGTTAATATAAAATATATTAACATTATTTTTATGCGCACATTAACGTAGTTAACTATAATATAATACTTTTTTATTTAACTATTTAATAATATTTTTTATTAAAAAAAATAAAATAATATATAATAATTATTATATATTAAAATAAAATCTCCATTTAACTTAAAAACTATATTTTATAATTATATATTAACTAATGCTTTTAATTACTTAAAACATTATAAATTAAAAACCACTTAGTGTTTACGGTAAATATTTTTATTAAAGTCGAAACAATATATTTTAATAATAAATTAACCTTTTTTTTTAAAAAAAACCTTAATTATATCTTTACTTATATTAATAGCCTTAAAATTATTACTTTAATAAAATATATTAAACTAATACCGTAAAAACGTTAGCTTTTTAAATAATTCCTTAGTAATATAATAGCTTATATTAATATAAAAAAAAGCAAATGCCTTAGACTTTTTGCTTAGCGTATATAAGCTACGCAATTATATAGCTTTAAAACTAAACATAGCGTAATATATTTTAAAAAAATATAACTTATTATAAGCTATTAAATAAATATTATAAACCGGCACCTTAATTAATAATATATAATAGCTAAGTATAAATTCTTCGTTAACTTTAAAATTATATATAAATTTAATCTTGTTATTATTTTTATAATTAAACTTTAACTAACGCATTTTTTATATAAGTAAACCACCCACTTAAGTGGACCACCTTAAATTTTTATATAAAATCTATATATTAAAACTTTAATAACTTTACTAATTTTATAGCTATTAACATGCAATTTGAAATTTTAGGCTATTAATATAATAAGGAATCTAAATACATTTTTTATAATTTTACTACTATTTTCTTTCCCAGTAAAATAAAAATCGCGCTAAAATTTTAGCGTGGTTTTTAGTACAGCTATAAATAAAATAGTAGTAAATTAATAAAAAATATATTTAGATTCCTTGTTATATTAATAGCTTAAATTTTCAAATTGCATGTTAATAGCTATAAAATTAGTAAAGTTATTAAAGTTTTAATATATAGATTTTATATGGGAATTTAAGGTGGTCCACTTAAGTGGGTGGTCCACTTAAGTGGGTGGTCCACTTATATAAAAAATGCGTTAGCTAGTTTTTTAAAAATAATAGCGATTATTAAAAGTTTTAAAAAATAAAAAAATATTGCTATATATAAACTTTTTAGTTTTTTTTAACGCTTTTATTTAAAAGGTATAGCTTTATATAATATTATTATTTTTAATAAGCGTATAATATATAAAAGGCTTAAAATGCCTTTTTTAAGCTAGTTTTTTATCTGCGGCTAAAGCTTTAACTATAACCTATAATTAAATTATATTGTTTTTATTGCTTTTACGCTAATACCTTAAAAGGCTGCAAAGTTTAAATTAAAGCCCTGCTAGGCCGCTATTAGCTAGCTAAACATAATACCTTTTAAAAGCTATAAAACGCATCTAGCTTAACATTTCTAGCATATCTTAAAATATATTTATATATTTATTTATAGTTTTTTTAATCTTATAATTACTTTTTAATCCGAGGACATTAATAAAAAAAAACGCCTTAAAAGCGTTAAAATAAGTTAAAATATCCTTTAAAACTAAATAATAAAAAACATATTAATATAATAATAGCGTTAATTTTTAAAATATAATTTATAAATTAAAACTATAATATTAATATATAATAAACATAAGTTAAAAAAAAATAAAAACATTTTTTATATATAATAAATAAACATTTTAAAAAGATAAAAAAAGTAAAAAAAAACAAAATAAAAAAATATACTTAATTATATATACACTAGTAATTAATAAATAATTTGCTTGCAAAAAAAAAAAGCACTAGCTTTAATTAATAAAATAAATATAAGTAGTTAAATTATAATATTAAAATAAACTTAACTTAATTTTTTTATAGTTTAATATTTAAATATTAAATATTTTATAAAGCAGCTAATAATTTATTATATTATTAATATACTTTATAAAACTTAATTTTTAAAGTTAAAAAACAAGCAACCTTAATAAATTAAAACTATAAAAGTAAAAATATTATCTTTTATATATTATACTAGCTATAATTATATATAATTTTTTATTATTAAAATTAAACCTAAATATATATAATATAATAGTTATAGCGTTCGCTAAAAGTAAATTTTTTTTATTTATACTAACATTTTTTTGCTTTTAAATTTTTTAGCCTTCGACTAGTAATTCTTAAAAAAATATTTTAAATAGTCGGCTAGCTTTTTTATTAAATAGCTAGACTAAATTTAAGTCCGAGCTATTTTTTTATGCTATTAAAAAAACTTATATAAATCTTATAGCTTTATTATAGACTTTATAACCTGCGATATTTTTAAAATTTAAATTACTAGGTATTTAAGGTAGCTATTTCTTATATATCGCAGCTAAGCAATTTTTAAAAAACCTAGATTATTTAAAATCTCTTGTTTATAATTATATATTAATTAATATATATTTTATTTTAAACTTATGCTATTTTTGCTTACTTAGCTATATAATAAGCGTTTTTAATAGCAATATTAAGCCGTTAAAAAGCTTTTAAATAAAGCGCCTAGCCTTTTTTATTTAAACATTAGCTATATTTATAGCTATATTTTTTATATAAGCATTTATTATTTCTCGCTTTTTAGTTAAAACTAGTGTTAGTTTTATTTTTACGTTAGCTAATGCTTTTACCGGCGTTTTAAAGCGTTACACTTTACGTTTTTATAATACTTTAAAAATAAATTAAAAGTTATTTAAGCTAAACTCGGCCGTTATAAAGCTAAAAATATTTTTATTAAATAAATTAATTTTTTTAATATAACTATTAACGCTAATAAAAGCTAAGATTAATAAAATAAATCTTTTATAAAACTAAAAGTAAAAATAATAAACTTATAATCGTTTAATATATTTTGTTTATTTATTTTAACGTTTTTATTATGCTATATATTAAAAACACTAAAGAAAAACCAAATAAAATCATTTTAAATAAATAAAACCAAAAAAGTCGTCGATATATTATAAGCTTAATATAATATTAGCAAAAAAAAGCACCGTTAAAGTTTTTAAAATATAAATATTAATAGTTTACTACCGCGCTAAATATATAATAAGCTTTTTTTAAAAGTAAAACTAATATAATTTATAATGTCGTTATTTTATAGTTATAGCTAAATTATTATTGCTTTAATTTATTTTAATATTATAAAACCTTAAAGTTATCGCTTTTTAATAAAAGTAGGCCACGTACTACTTATTTATAAACGCGGCTATTTATTTACTTTACTTATTTTATATAAATAACTTATTATATAGTCGAAAAAAATCAAGCAATATATTAAATATTAATAAAGTAAACGTAAGCTTTAAAATAAGCGGTTTATTTAAAAATTAATATTTATTTTTTTTAATTTATATTAAGCACTTTAAAAAAACTTTTTAATTAATGCGCAAGCTTTTAAACAAAAATAATTTTTTAGTTTTATTATTATATAATTTAATAAGCTTAATATAATGCCGTATAATTTTAGCCTTTATAAAAAATATATTATATTTTTATAAAAAAATTAAATACTTAAAATAACTACTTATAGCGTAAAAATATTAGCTAAAATAATAAAGCATATTTTATTATTAAAAATAAAAATAAAAATCTTGTGCCGTTTTACTACATTTTATATAAAGCTTTAATTATTTATGCTAGCCGACAAGCATTTATATTATAAAAAGCGCACCGTGTTTATATTAAGCAAGCTTTTATATTATTTAATACCGTAAAAGATTTTATTATAAGTGTTTTAAATTCCGGTTTTATAGTAATAAGTTTTAGCTAAATAAATTCTTTTATTATTAAACTTTAAAATACTTATAGCTAATCTTTAAAAAAATAAATAAAAGATTTTATAATAATTTAGCTAGACATTTTATATTAAAGTGGCACCTTAGCAAGCTTAAATCACTTAATATAAAATATTTTTAATAAATACTCCTTAAAATAAAATATAAAAAAAAAAGCAAAAATCTTATACTTTATAAAGTTAGTTAAGCTATTATTAATTAAATATTATTTCTTGCTTTTATAATTAATTTTTTTTATATTTATTAAATGCGTAATATTAACTTAAGATTTTTTTAACGCTAAGTATTATATTAACAAGTATAATAACTTAATTATTTAAAAAATTTAGCAAATCTTATTAATATAAAATGTTATTATTAAATAATAATAACGCGTTTTAAATTTAATTTTTATAATATTATAAAATATTAAGCTAAGTAAGCGCTTTTTTAATATATATAATAGCTAGTAAATATAAAACAAAATAAATTAAAATATATTAACTTTATTAACTATAAATAAAATACTTAAATATAAGCGCATATTATTATAAAAAAATTAATTAATATAAATTTAAAAGGTTAACTATTTTTTTAATACTTTTAAAAACAACGTTTAGTAAAAAAATTAGCCTTTAATTATATAACCTTTTTATTATAAAACCTATTAAATAATATCATTGCATATATAAGTAATATAAGTAAAAATATATATAAATAGGCTTTTAAATAAATAAACACTTGTTTTAACTAATATATTCTTTTATATTATTTAAAAAAGTAACTTATAGCCGATAAAACTTTTAATATTAAATTTAAGGTTGTTTTTTATTATATAAATTATTTTAATTTAATTAATAATGCTATATTTTTTATTTAGCTAATTATTATACTTTTAAAATATTTTTTTCTTATATTTAAAAGTTGCTTAAGTTAGTTTATTAAACTTAAAGTCTTTTAGTTGTTGCTTTTTAATAATAGCTTGTTAAATTTTTTTAAAAGCTATTATAAACGCACTTTAAGCTAAGCGTAAATGCTTATACTTAGTCGCCTACTTAAAGTTAAAATTATAAACATAAAGTTTAAGTTAATTATTTTTAAAAAAAACTATTACTTAATAATAAAATGCTTTTTATTATAGTAGACTTTTTATTAACGCTATTATTTTTTAGCCTTATTAGGTTTAAAACAATTTAAAGGTTTAAAATTTAGTCACGTAAACTAAACTAAACTAAAATAGCCGTAATTTTTTTCCTTTTTTATAAAAGAGTAGCTTATAATTTTTAAGAAATTTTTATATGCTTTAATTAAGTTATTTTTAAAAATAAATATATAGTCTTAAAAGCCCGCAGAAAATTTAAAAAAGTAAACATTTTTTTAAATTTATAATATTTAGCAATATTTTTAATATTGCTATTAAAGCTCTTAAGTATAAAAATGTTTTTATTTTAATATTAAAAAATAATATCGTAGTAAAAAATATAGCTTTATATAAACTAGTTTTTTAAAAATGCTACGTTAAAGCGCTTATTAATATTAACAATATATACTTTTTTTGTTTTTTTGCCGCTATTAATTAGCAAAATAAAAAGTATATGTTTTTTTTAAAGCATTTTAATTATTTTTTAAGCACTTAAAATAAGCCTTTTCCTTTTAATAAAAACACTGTTAACATTAAACGCAAATGTAAATAAAATTAACTTTTTAATATCGCTTTTACTTAACTTTATGCTTTATTTAACGTTTAAAAATATTTAGTTGTTTAATTTTTTACTTGTTTAGCTAATATTATAAAAAGTAGCGGCAGCATAAAGCTTTATAAATAAATAAAACCAAGCAAAAAAATAATAAGCTAGTATAAAAAAAAAATAAAAGAAAATCTTTAAAATAATGCTAAAAATATTTTATAAGCTTTATAAACTTAGCAAAATAAATTTATAACTAAAAATAAAACAGCAGCTTTTAATAATAGCTAGATTTTAAATATAGTTTAAATTTATAAATATATAAACCATTTTAAAATCTTAAAAAAGGCTAGGTTAAAAAGACTAAAAATAAATATTATTTAAACTATTAATAGTTAATAATATTATACCGTACGCTTTATTAAAAAAAAACAAAAATACGACTTAAATATAATGCGCGCTTAATATAAGTATTATTTAATAAACTTATTTAGTTAGCTAAGCGTTATCTTTATAATAGCTTTATCGGTATATTAAATCTTAATATTTTAACTATGTTATATAACCTAGCAAGTAATAAAATTATTATTATTAGGTGTAAGCAGCTTAAGACGTTTATAAAAAAAGCGCTTGTTTATATATCTACTAAAAAACTTTTTATCTTTAATAATATTAGCCCGCATAAATAACGCCCGCTTAAAAACAATAAAAACTTTTTTATTTATAGCGTTAATTGGTTAAATCTTAAAATTATGCCGAGTAAAATATAAAATACTTATAATATTTTAAAATAACTTTTAATATTATCTTTAAAAGCTATTTACTTTTAAAACTTAGCAGCGTATAGTTTTTTTTGTTTTAAATAAGCTTATAAAAAAGTCTTTAAAAGCGCATATAATAATATTAAAAAACTACGGCTTTAAAAACACATAGTCGTTAAAAACAATATTAAACTAGTTTTTATAAAGCAAATTTAAACTGCTAGCTATTCTTGTTTATTAAAAACTGCGTAGATTTTAATTTAAATAAATATATCGTATATTTAATATAAGTTATAGCCTTTAAAAGTGTTATTAAGTTTAAGTTTATAGTAAATCTTAGTTATTAATTGTTAAAAAGTTTTAACGTTTGCTTTTATATTAGTAATAATAATAATCTTAGTAAAATAAGTTAAAAAACAAGTTTTAATATATTTTCTTAAGTTAAATATATAAATTTTTAAATTAAAAACTATTAAAATAATAACCGTAATATTTTTAAAATATATTGTTTATATTTTAAAAAAGTAAGCCGGCTAATACCGCATATAAAACTATATATTAATAAATAGTCGAAAATAACGTTATATTTATATATTAATAAAATTAATTAAATTAAAGTTTATAGAATTATATAAAAGTATAGTTTATATTTATAATAGCAAAAAAAAAATTAAATAAAAATATAAAATAAACGTTATAATTTAATATATTAAATAAAATAAGCTTAAGTATACTTTTTATTATAAAAATATATTCGCCGATATAATAATAAAAGTTAAATAAGTTTATATATATAATCTTAGTATATATAACTAAGTTTATATTTTTTGTCTTTTAATATATTATTTATAAGTTAATAAAAAGCAAGCTATTAAATATTCTAAGTTAAAATATTATATAAATTATAAAAAGCTAAAAAAAAACAAGATAATTATAATATAATAAACTTAATAAGTCGATAAAAATTAAATTAGTAACGCAAGTTAATAACTATAAGTAAAAGGTAATTAAAATTAGCATTATATATTTAAAACGCTAGGTTAAAAATATATAATACTTAATTAATTATTAAGCTAAAAACGCCTTTTAAAAGGCCTTATTATTAAGCCTTAAAAATATATATTAAAGCTACTCTTATATAATAAATGCATGTATTATTTTATATTAAGCCCGCAAAAAGCACTAATTATTATAAATGCGACTTAAAAAACTTTAAAAAAATAATATAAGGGATTTATTTCGCTAATTTAAACATATATATTATTAAGCAGCTCTAGCTTATAAATAATAATTATTAAGCGAAGTTTAATATAATAAAGTAAAATATATTAACAATATATTTTTTTAATATTATTTAATAATTAAAAATGTTATTTTATTATTATAATATTTAAAATAATTCCTTGTTTACTTTATTTTACTTTTTAACCTTTTAAAAATAAATAAACTAATACTTAGTTTTTTATTAAATAATATTATCGTATTAAAATGCTAGATTACTTTTAAAATAATAATATATAATATAAGCACTTTAAATTATTTATTATACTTTTTTTGCTAATATTACGTTTAAGCCACTTAAAAAAAAAAAAAAAAAAAAAAACGATAACATTTAAGTTATTATATTAAAAGACTTAGCGCTTTTTAAACTAATTATAGCTATATTTTAAAGGATATATAAAGCTAAGTTAACCTTTTTTTATTTTTAAAAACAAATAATATAAGATTTTTTTATATAGTTATATTTTTTATTTAGCTTATTAGCTAAAATTAAAATCTTTTTAATAAGCGTACGTTATTTTTTTATAATATACCTTATATATAATATTTTAAAAACCTTAGCTTTAAAAATCTCTTAGTAAATATTATAAATAAGCTATTTTATAAAGTGATTATAAATATTTACCTAGCTATTTTAATAAAATATAAACTATAAATATTTTAATATATGCTTTACTTTATACTAGTTATAAGTAATAAAAATACCTTTTTAAAGTAAATAGTTTTATTTTATTTAAAATTATAAACTAAATATTATAAGCTAAAGTAAAAGTATAATAAATATTTTCTTTTATTAATATATATTATTATATAATTAATAGTTTATAAATATAGTCTTGTTTTATATATATTAATAACCCTAGGTAATATAAATACGCTATTAAAATAAATAACTAGTTTATAAAATTATATATTAAATATTATTAGCTATAGCTTAATATTAAAAGCTATAAAACTAATTTTATATTTATAAAAGCTAAAATAATAAACTAAAAGTATAATAAAAAACATTAATGCTTTATTATTATATTATAAGCTATATAAACTAAATTAATAGCTATATTAAAACCTTTTAATTTTAAGGTATTATATTTAATTAAGATTTTATATTAATAAAACTAGCTTAAAAACATTATTTATAAAACGTAAATAACTTATATTTACTTGTATTAAGTATATATAAACGGCTTTAAAAATAAAAAATGTGTTATTTTAAAGCTTAGTAATTATATATAATGCTATATTAACACAAGGGTTAAAAGCTACGGTGGCTATATTAACTAAGGCCTTAAAAGGTTTTTATTAGCGAGGCTATATTATTAAGCTAGTAATTATTTAAACGTTTTTATATTTTTATTTACCTTAAGTATTTTTTTTAAGTCGATATAATATATTAGTTAAATTAAAGCCATTTATATATATTTACGCTATAAATAATAAGTAGCTTTTTAATGCTTATATAAAAAAAGTTATTTTTATAACTTAAGTAAATATATAAAAAAAATAGTTTATATATAATTTAGCCTTTATATTAACTAATTAAAAAATAATAGCTATTAGTTTAATTTATTTAAAGTTTTTTATATTATATATAAACAACTCGGCTTAATATTTTTGCTTTTTATTTTATATAAATAAAGACTTGTTTTAGCAAGCTATTTTAAATATATAAGCCTTAGTTTTTTTAACAAGTAAATAATAACGCTTTTATAATTTATAAAATTAAGCTATTAATTAATAAGTAATAATTTATTATTAATCGTAGTTTTATAATTTTTAACGTTTTATATAAAATAATAAGCCTGCTTATAAGCTATATATATTTTAAATATAACTAATAGCTCGATTTAAAAAAAAGTAATAACTAGACTTTATAATTAATATATAAAAGCAAAATAAATACCTTGGATTTAACTAAAGATATATAAATAAAAAGCTAATATATAAAGTATTATTTTTATTTTTTAAAGCTTAAAATAATTATAGCTTAATAAAATCTTAGTCTTAGCCTCGCTAAATAAACTATTATTAATTAAAGCAAAAATAATAAACAATAAATATATTATATATATTATATAAAAAAAATGTTTATTTAAAAGTAAATAAAAACTCTTATATAGCTAAAAATTTTTTTAACTTTATTTAAGTTAACGTTCGCTTAAAAAAAAAAACATATTAAATAAACAAACACTTAAGCTTAATAAACTCGCCTTTTTAGCCGGCTTTACCTTACCTTTATATAACTTAATTTTATATTATTTTAACTTAAGTAAATATAATTAACTTATATAAAAAAATCGTTTATTATTAACTATTATATTTTCTTTGTTTATTATAAATCTTAAATTTTAGCCGACTTATAGCTAACCTTTAAAAATATATTAGTTTATTATTAACCGTTAAAAATTTATTACTTATTAAAAAAGCTAAAATTAAACCTTGGTATTATTTTAATCGTTTAATTTTTAACCGTTGTTTACTATGTTTTAAAAAATATATTAAAAACTTAATAATATTAAGCAAACTATTTTAAAGCTTAGCAACGTTATAAACGTTATTTTTAATAAATTATATATAAAAATATTTAAACTATTAGCACTAGTTAAAATTTAAAAGTCGTTAAATAAAATAGCGCAAGCTATTTAAAAAAAAAACATTTTACTTATTTAAAAAATTAATTATAACATTAAAAAGCTAGCTAATAATAATAAAACATGTTATATTTACTAGTTAAAAATATAAAAGCTTAACTGCTTAATAATTTTATTTAATATATTAGCTTTTTATAAATTAATCTCACTGCTAAAAAAATAATATAAGTGCTTTATAAAAAACATGTAAAAATATATTAAAGTTTAAAAGTTATTATATAAATAAATTATATATAATTAAATTAAAAAGGTTATCGCAAGTATATTAAGGCGTAAAAATACCTTATTTCTTTTATAAAATAAATCTTGTTCCACGCTAATTTAATAAAAAAATACTTAATATATAAACTAAATTATTATATTTTTAAGATTTAAAAAATTTAAAATAACTTTTTTTAATATTAAAAAAATATAAAAAAAAAAACGCCGATATATTAAAAATAAGTATTAGCATATTAAATAAAAAATAAATGCTTAATTTTAATAAATAAATATTTACTATTAGTTAATAGTTTATTATTTTTATCGTTTATTAATAACTAAATATAAAAGCTGCTTAATATTATTTTATTAAAAGCTTTAAAAATCTACTTAATAAGTATATACTCTTTAATAGCTATTTGGTTTAAAAAACACACTTTTTAATAAATAGTTTTTAAACGGCCTACTAATATTTTAAGCAAAATTTAATTTAATAGCCCGCTAAGGTTTAAACTATTTGTTTTATTAAAACTATTAAAAGCATTAAGCAATATTATTAAGCTATTTAGTTAAAATGTCCTTATGCTTAAACCTGCCTTAAATACTAGTAAAACATTTATAAAAGTATATTCGATTAAATTAAAATGTTTTAAGAAATTAATTTAATATAATAGCTTTAAAATAATATTTTAAAATAAATATAAAAAAAAAGCGTTTATAATAATAAAAATAATAAACGAAAAACTAATAATAAACTTTATTTAAACAAGCTAGGTCTTAGTTAACGTTTTTTTAATATTAAATATTATTTTAACTAATAGTTTAGCTTAAACTATAACTTTATTATAAAAATAATATTAATTTAATATTAATAAAATATAAAATTATAAACAATAAAGTGAATAATCTTTTATATTAATATACTTTCATTTTTTAAGATTTTTAAAGCGTTTAATACGTTGTTTATTTAAATTTTTATAGCTTTAATATAGTTATTAATATAAATAATACACCGTGTTTTTTTATTTTTATCGACAGCCCTTATATATATAAGCATTTATAATTAATAATAAGCTTTTTTTTATAAAGCGGACTATATATTGCCTTGTTATTTATATATTATTATTATTATATATTAACTAATAGTTATTATACGCGCATTAGTTAATTATTATATAATATAATAAAAGCATCGTGAATATATTAATATTTAACTTTAAATTTAATAAATAGTTAATATATAAGCTAAAAAGCCTTGGTTTAAATATATAATATACTAGGTAGCCTTATTAAAAATGCTTTTTTAAAGCTTTTTTAAGTTAAAGTAAAGTATTTAAATACTCGCATTATTATTACTAAGCACATGCTTTTTATTATAGCGTGTATATATAGCTATAATATAAACCTAAGTAGTAATAGGTTATTAATATAAAATATTAGCGCTAATATTGTTTATAATAGTCGTCGTAAAAGGTAAACTTATATTAAAAGTAAGCGCAGCGCATAAAAATATAGTTTAAAAAAAGAAAAAAGAAAAAGTTAAAAAGTAAATATTTATATAATATAATAAAAACAGCTAAAACAACTTATTAGCTAAAAAAAAAATAATAATTATAAAACATATAAGTAAATAAATATATATATATTTAATGCTAATATAATATATAATAGTTTTTATATACTTATAAATTATACTTATATAATAATTTTATTATTATAAATAGCCACGTATATAATATATTATTTTTATTGCACTAAAAGTATTTAAATAACCATTTATAGCTAATAATAAGCTATTTTTAAAAGCTAAAAAGAAATAAAAATTAAATGTCCTACAATAAATATAAATTAAAATATTTATATAATAAGTAAATAAAATTATATTAATAAACCATGCTAAGGTTAATTATTATTTTATAATAAACTTGTTAAAAGTAGTATAAGTAGTAAAAAAAAAGCTTAAAAATATAGCAAAATATTTACTATAAGTATTAAAGCGTAAAATATAAGCTATTATATTTTACTTTGTTTATATAGCTAGCTAGCGCTTTTACGCCATTATATATAATATATAATATATAATATTATTTTTTCGCGTTTTATTTCACGCACTTACACCTACACCTGCGTCTTTAAAACATATACCTTTTTAATAAAAACTACGCGCCTGCTTTTATTATTCTTTGTTTTAAATAATTCTCTTTAATAATTTAATATAATGTTATTGTTTTACTTTGCCGGCTTTAAAAAAGTTATTATAAAAGATATAATAGCTGTCGCTAAAATTTAAAAATACTTTAAAACAAAGCTAGTTATATATAAATAACACTTTTTTTAAACCTTGTTAGTATAACTAATTAATATATTAATAAGTTAATTAAAAAAAGCTTGCTGCTAAAGCTAGCTTTAAAAATAAAGCTATAATTAAAGCTTATTATAAATTATTTTTTAATTATAATTACCTTAATAATACGCTTAAAAAAATAACTTTAAAGTATATTAAAATTAAACCTTTAAAGTTAATAAATAAAAATAATTATAATGCTTATAATTACTTTATATTTTACTACTTATTTAACCTTAAAAATAAAAAAGTTTAAACTATTAGCTTAATATAAAAAATTAAATTATAAAATCGATTAAAAAAGTGCTTTAAAAAATTATTAAAAATTTATATAAAAGTTTTGTTTTTTTTATATATTATAAATAATTTAAAATTAAAATTATTATATATTTAAAGTTTTATTTAATTTTTAAACGCTAATAATAGCTATAATAACTATAAATTTTTATAAACGTTATAAATAAAAATAATAGTTTTATAAATAATAAATAAGTTAAGATTTTAATAATATAATAAACTACTTAAAAATATATAAGATTATTTAAATATATAAAATTCCACTTATTACGCGAAATATTAGCTAAAAATAAAATAAGCTAAAAATAATTATTATTATAGCAGCAAAAAAAAACCAGGCCTGCTAAACTAAAACACTTTTTTTTAAACTAGTTAATATTATAAGCAATAAAACTAGCAATAAACTTGTTTTAAAAAAAACTATACTAACCTTTTTTAAACTAGTTAAAATTATAAGCAATAAAATTAGCTATATATTTATTTTAAAAGACTTAAAAAAGACTATATTATTATTTAGCGTCGAGTATATTAATGTTGTCTTAAGTAAAATAATTATAAAAGTAAAGATTATTAGCAAGCTAGTTTTAAATAATAAGTAGTAAAAAGATTTAATAATAATAATAAAAAAGATTTAAAAACTAATATTAATAGCAAATTAAAAAAACAATTAAGTCGTAATAAAAGCTAGGCTATTAGATTTTTTAACGTTTAATATAATATATTAAAAATTAAAACTAAAACTAGTTTATTTAATAGTTAATAATATTATAAATAATATTAAAAGCTAATAATCGAGGTAAAAATATAAATAGCTTAAATTAATATTTGTTATAATTTTAACATTAATATTAATAGCTCTTGCTATAAAAATCTTTAAGCTTAAAACTTTTATAATTAAAAGCAAAAAAATTAAAAGTAATATATTTGTTTTTAATAAAGAAAATAAATATAAAGTAAAAATAATCTTAGAAATTAGTTTAAAAATAATAAAAATAAGGTTTTTATTTTTTTTTATTAAAAGCGTAAAATATTGAAAATATTATAAAAAATCTACTTTTAAAAAAAAATCTTTAGTAATATTATAAATAATGCTACACTTGCAAGTAAGTATATATATAAAGTTATATATTTTTTTTCTCTTGTTTTTTAATAAAGCAAAAAATAAAAAAACGAAAAAAAAAAAGCGTTGCGCTTAAAAAACAAGCTAGTTTTTTTAGTTGCTGCGCAGGTTTAAAAACGTAAAATTAAAAAAATAGTTTAATTAAGCTATAATAAAGTTAATGCTACGTTATAGTCGTAGTTTTTTATATATATTTATATTAAAAGTGTTATAATGTATTTTAATAAGTTATATTTAATAATTATAACTACTTTAAAGTAAAGTAGTTAATAAAGTTAATATTAAACTAAATCACGTTTATTTAATAATATTTTACTTTTTAACACCTGCAAGACTAATAGTAAATTATATCGCTTTAGCATAGTTTTATAAAACGGTAATGTATAAAAAAAGATTATTTAAAAATAAAAGCAAGCTAAAAAGCCGTTATTAAAAAAAAAACTCTTAGTATAAGGCCTCGCAAAAGCTAAAAAATAAAAAAGTGCTATACTTATAGCCGCGCGCTAATATTATATAAGAAAAAAAAAAAAAAAAAAAAAAAAACGCGCGCTTTTATAAATATAAGGTGCTTATAATTAAGTAAACCGCGCAGCAATAATATTTTTTAAAACCGTATATTTAAAAACACTTCTTATATTTTTTTTTTATTTTTTTTTCTTATTAAAAAAAAAACATATATAATAATTAAATTTAATAATAATATAGTTTAATAATTATTATATAAATAAGTTTATATTAAAAAATGCATAAGCTAAAGCTTGTTTAAATCGTAAGCTAATAAACTATAAAATTAAAACTATAAATTAAAAGTTAAAATAATCGACTCGATAAATATTAATTTAAAAATTATTTAACTACTTATATAATTAAAACTTATTAACTTTATAAAAGTCACCAAGCTTTTTTATTATATAATATAATAAGACTTAAACATAGCATTTAAAAAATGTTAAAAAGTTTTTAAGTTTTATATATAAAATAATAAGCTTTAACTTAATAATAGCATTAATATATATAATAATTTATTTATAATAAATAGTATTTAAAATCTTAATAATATTATTATTAACGCAACTACTAGTAATTAAAAAAAACATATTACTTATATACGACTTGTTAAACTTTTTAACCGCCTTATATAACCTGTTAAAATAAATTAAAAACATAGGCAACTTAAAGCAAAGCTTAGCTTTAAAGTCCTTAGGTTTATATATTATATATTTTAACAAGCCGTTAAAAGGCAAGCAATTAATGCAAAGATTTAAAAAAATATTAAAACTAGTAAATAATATTAAACGTTATTTAAAAGTTTTCCTTTTCTTTTAATTACTTATTATAATAATATAAATAAAATTATATAAGTTATAAAGTTTAATATAAATAGTTTTTATTTTAATAAAACTTAGTCGCGACTTTTTTATAACGTTAAAGATATTAAAAAGACTAAAAAAAATTATAATAAAAACAAACCTTGCTTAAATAAATAATACCTCGCTTAATTTCTAGCAGCTTATTATAAACGCTATTTTTAAGTAGTATAATAAAAAGTAAATAAAAAATGCTTTTAAAAAATTTATAACCGATCCGCTTAAACTATAATAATATAATAAAATAAGCTATAAAAATATATAATAAATAAAGGTTTATAATATTATAAGCGATAATTAATAAAACAAGCGTGATTTATCACGATTTAAATTTAATAATACTTAATATAAAATAAATAATGTTTAATTTATAATATATAATAAAAAATAAGCAATAAATAATAAAACAAGCATAATTTATTATAATTTAAAACTAGTAATATTTAATATAAAATAAATAATGTTTAATAAGTAATGTTTAATAAATAAGAGTTAATAAATAATAATAAATAATATAATATTATAAGCAGTAATTAAAAATGCAAGATGCGTAATAACTACTGCGAACTTATAATAGTTAATATAAAATAAATAATAAATAATAAAATTTAAATAATAAAAAAGTCTTAAGCCTTTTATTATATAATATATAATTAAGCGTGCTTTATAATTAATAAGGTAATTATATATTTTAAAACTAAATAAAACTTAAGGTTACTAGCTTAATATAAAATAATAGTTAGTAAATATGCTTATATTTTATTAATAGCTAATATTACCTAAGATTTTAAGATCTTTAAAAACTATATAAAATATTTAAACAAAAAATTACCATTGTAGCCTACTGCTTAAATAAAAAAAAAAAAAATACATGTTATATATTAAAAAATAAAAGTACACTATATAAGCTTTATTTTAGCATTTACTAAGCAAGATTTACCTTATAAAAGTATTAAACAAAAGCGTGCTACTTTTATTATAAGCATTTTTATTAGCTTATAATAAACTTTAATATTAATAATAGCTTAAGCTATTAATTTTTTTATTTAGTTTTATTTATAATAAAAAAATAAAAAAATAAAGCATTTATTTACTAGCAAATAAAATCAAGCTTATAAGCGCTTAATATTATTTTTAAAGTTATAATAAAAGTAGTTTTTAGCAAGGTAAGGTAGCACGTTAGCTTTAATAATACTTATAAGCGTTATTTTTACGCTAAGCGTAATTTATTATCTTTTTATACTTTTTATCGGCCTATTTATAGCCACCGTAAACAAAAGGTTTATAATTATTTAATCGCTAAAATTTTTTATTAAGCTAATATATTATTAACTTTATTAAATAAAATTCTTTTAAAAATATTTTAATGCGTTTAGCGTTTTTTACACTTTTTAAAGTATATTATAAAACATAAGGTTTTATTTTGTCGATTTATTTGCAAAAAACTATCTTGCGTTAAAAAAAATATTATTTTCGAAAATATTATATTAGCTTTAAATTATCGCAGCTTTTAAGCATTTCTCGATTTATTAAGTTTTTCTCTTTGCTATAAAATTAAAAATCTACGGTGCTTTTTTAAAATGTTAAATTTATAGCTAACTATATTTATTAATTTTTTCGTAGTTAAAGTTAAGTAGTTATAACCCCACCGATTTTCTTTAACTATAATTTTAAATAGTTTAAAAAATTTATAAAATAATTTTAAAATATATTAAAAAGGCGTTTATAAGTAAACCTTTTTTAAACAAAGTATATTAAATACGCTTATTTTTACCTTTGCCTTAAGTTAACTAAAAAATCTTCGAAGTGTTATACTATTATAAACATATAAATATAGTCGTTATAATAAGCTAAATATTAGCAAATATAAGCCACTAAATATTATATTATCTCTTGTTAAGCATAAATTTTTTAAGGCCTTAATTAAGGCCTTCTCGTAACGCTAAAAGTATATTAAAGACCTTATATTTAAATATCTTTTTAAAAAATATTACCTATGCATAAATAATCTTGGTTTTATTAGTATAATATAAAGGCTTAATTTAACGTTATATTAAAAATACTAGCAAGCCTTTAGAAAATTTAAAGCGCTTAATAATTGCGTTGCTATAAATAATAAGTAAAAATAAAAAGCTAAACTATTTTAAGTTATCGGCGCTTATACGCTTTATAATAACACTTAAAAGCTAATGCTTAACTTTTAATTATAAAACTTTTAACTTTTTTTTAATCGACTTTATATTATTTATTTATGCGTTAAACCTTTTTATTTTTATTTTATAAAATATAACTTTTTAAAAACTAAGGCATTTATTAGTTTTTTTTTAAATATATATAATAACCTTATAATATTTTTATTTATCTTGCCTTATATTAAAACTAAGCTTTTAACAACAAATATTTTTTAATATACGGAGCTTTTTAAGCCTTAAGTCGTATATTATAAGTAGCTTTTATATTAAAACTAAAAAAACTAACAAGAATATTTATTTAATAAAGCAATTATATTAATTTTATTAAGCTGTTAAAGCTTTTATATGCTAAAAAATTAATAAGAATTTATTTTAATTACTGCAAGCATTAACGCTATTATAGCAATATTTTATAACTATTATTTCTTTATAATTTATAGTCGTATATTTAAAAAAAAATAACGGTAATAATAAAAAGCATTTAACGCTTTAATATAAGGCTTTTTATAATTATAAAGCAATAAAGCAAGTTTAAAAGCATTTTTTAGCAGGATTAAAAATATTATTAAGTAGTTTAAAGCATTGTTTAAGCTATCGGCTTAATAGCTTATAAATATTTTTTAAAATATAAAAAAATATTAATTAAAGTATTAAGTTTATATAAATAAGGTTAATAAAAAAAAAGTTAATTTATTTTAATTAAAATAAAGCGGAGTCGATATTTTAATCCTTGCTAAGGCATTTATATACTTATAATTCTTTTTAATAAATTTTATTTAATAATATATTTAATAAAAACATAAGCGAGCCGCTTAATGTTTTACTTATTACTACTTTTTTTTTATAATGTTTTTAAAAGCTCTCGGTAATTAAATAATAATTTAATTATATAAAAAATATAATATTATTATATTTAAACTATATTTATTATTTTAGCACAAGTGTTAAGTTTATATTTAGTTTTTTTTAGTATAATAGCTTTTTAGCTATAGCTTTTTATAAAATAAACAACTAGTTTTTAAAATATAAAAAAATATAAAAAAAAAAAAAGGCCGTAAATAAATGTTATAAATTAGCGTGCAAGCTATATTTTTTATATAATAGCTAATTTATAAATTAAGGCAAGTAAGTATTTTAAAAAGCTAGCAATAATATTTTTAAAAAAGCAAAGCAAATAAAGCTTATATGTTTTTATAATATTATATTATAATAATAAAAAAAACATAAAAAAATAAATTAAAATAAAAAAAACCTTAATAGCTACACTAGATTTAGCTTAAATAAACAACATTAAAATATTAAACCTAGTTAAATATAAACTATTACTAACACTTATTTTTTAGCTTAACCTTAATAAGTTTAATTTAGCTAGTCGACTTTTTATAATTATTACCTCGTTAATTAATTATCGCTGTTTACACCGACTTGAATTTTTTGCTTTATTTAAAAATTAAGCTTTTAAAACTAATAAAAAAATCTTTAAAAAAGCTAGCTGCTTAAAGATTATACTTATAATAAATTAATATATTTTTTAATCTAGCTAGTGTAAATAACTAAGTGCTTAAAAGCTCGCTTAAAATAATATAAATATAATTGTCTTTATTATTATTAAAATTAATATTAAATATTAGCTAAATAATATCCTTGCTATTTTAAAACAAATAAATATTATTATTATTAAAGTATAAAATAATTATAACATGTAATAAAATAACATTATTAAAGGATTTATTTACGCCTTTAATTATAATAGTAATTACTTTACCTGCGTTAACATTAGTCTTAAAAATAATATATAAAAGCTAAAGCTAAAAAGATTTATTAAAGGTTTTAATAAAATTATATTTAACATTATTAATAAAATCTTTAATTAAATTAAAAAGCTTTTGTTTTTTAATAAAAAAGTTAATAAAAAGCTAAATAATTATTAAAATTACTTTAATTACCGCTAAAACTATTTTTAAAATAAATAAAACTACACTTATAATGTTAATAATAATAAAAAGCCTTACCTTAATACTAAAGTTAATAATATTTAATACTTTAAAAACTTTGCTTATATTAAAAAAAAAGTTTTAATTGCTAGCTAGTAAAAAAAACATGGCTATAATTAAGCTAATTTTAAGGATAATATTAAAAATTTATAATAAGTTTTTAAAAATATTAAACTTTTTAGCTACGTCTTTATATTTAAGTAAAATATTTTTAGCAATACTTTTAATATTTTTATTTTAACTTTTATTAGGCTTAAACTTTATTAATACTTTATTATTATAAAAGCCGTTACTTATTATAATATAATAATCTTAGTCGCTTATAATTTCTTAAGCTATATTATTTATTTTTTTACTATTATTTATAATTACTTTTAAAAAACTATTATTAAAGGCTTTTATATTAAGCTAGTTTATAGCTATAAAAGCAGGTTTAAATTTAAAGGCCTTAAATATATTTAGCGCTTAATTTATAACGTTTAATATTATTTTAAAAATTTTTATAATTACTATTACTTATACATTATTAATTATAAAGTCTTAACTTTTAATAAAGCCTTAACGGCTTATAATAACGGTAGCTAAACTAATAATAGCTTAATAAATATTTATATATTAGTTTAATAAAAAAAAAGGCCGATATAAAATATAAACTAATTATATATGCGTTAAAAAAACCTTTAAGCTTATTAACTTTTAAAAGCTTAAAAATATAATTTACGAAAACTTTATTAAATGTTTTTTTAGCTTATTTAAACATTATAATGCTTTTAAAAGCAGCTTATAGCTTTTTATTGATAAATAACATTTAACTAGCTAGCTTTTATATAAAAATAAAACTTTTCTTTAAAATAGCTGCTGTTTATTACTTAGCGTTTACTTGCTAGTTTAATTTATTTTATTTTTTAAAATCGTTAATATTTTATATTAATACCTCGCGTATATTAGTAAAAATTTAATTATCGCCGTTTAAAATAACTATAATAAAGTCTTTTATAAAATTATAAATTTATTAATATTGCTAGTCCTAGTTATTATTTTTAATATCTGCTTATAACACGCTTATATTTAATATAAAAGCTATAAACTTATTAAAAAAAGTTTATACTTTATTTACCGATAAATTTAATATATTTAAAATATTATATTTTTTATTAATAATATTATTGCCTTAAAAAAGCTTAAAATTTATTAATTAATAGCTTTTAATATAATATTAAGTTTATTATACTTATGTTTTATATAAAAAAATTAGCTTAAATGCGCATTAAAATTATATTATTAATTATCGCGTTATATAAATCTTTTATTTACTTATTTAAGTTATTATTTATATATAGCTTAAGTATATTTATATATTTTTTTATAGCCTTTTATAAGCTTAAATAGTTTATATTATTATATTTTTTGCTTTAAAAAAAACTGTTTTTATTATTGCTTTTTTATTAATATTAAAAATTCTTAATTTTTTAATTCGTGAATAAAGTTATATATTTTTACGTGCGGCTAATATAATAATAAATAAAAGCAGGCGCATATTTTTCCTTAAAAAAAATCTTTAAGTTAAAAAGTAAATTATTTATTAAAATGCTTAAAATATTTTATTTAATAATTAGTTTAAGCTTATAAAAAATATTTTTTTTTAATTTTTATTTATATAATAATATATTATATTTTAATTAATAGCTATATATTATTATATAGCTAGTTATTTAATTAGTTTTTTTTTTTTTTTTTTATAATCGAAAATATAATTACCTACCGCTTGCTTACTATAGCTTATAAATTAAATTAAGTTAAAAATGCTTAAATCTTTAAATATAAGCAAGCTTTTTATAATTAAAGCTAGTTAAAGCTTTTTATTAAACAAGGCTACTATACCTAGCTTAAAAATTAATACGTAAGCATTAAAGGCTTTAAATTAGCATTTATTAGCCGTAAGTAAATTTAAATATCTTTTTATAACTAAATGTTTAATATATATATATTAGCGGCTTAAATAAGCTACCTTTATATATTAAGCTTACCGATTTTTTTTATATTCTTGTTTAATTAAATCGTACTTAAAAAAAAACCCGTAAATTTATAATATTAAACGTTAAATATAATTTTTATCTGCTAAAAAAGCGTTAAAAAGGTTACGTTAATATTTAAGTTAAATTAAAACCTAATATAAAACCTTTTTTTAACGTTAAGCCTAGGATTAAACATAAAAAAAACTAGAAATATATAATTAAATATTATAATAAATGTTTTTTTAGCGTTTTTAAACTATAAAATAACTTTATAAAAACTTTTAAGCTTTTAATTAAAGCGTTAGTTAATTTAGTTATAAAGTTGCTTAACTAAAAAAAAATACATTATATAAATTTTTACCTT
Organism: Xylaria sp. FL1042; assembly: GCA_022495085.1. NCBI lineage: Eukaryota > Fungi > Ascomycota > Sordariomycetes > Xylariales > Xylariaceae > Xylaria > Xylaria sp. FL1042. The sequence goes on from MU380461.1 coordinate 29,273, forward strand.
TTTTAAACTTTTTAAATAATTATTTTTAAACATTTTTTTATTTATAAGCGTTTTTAGCTTAGTTTAATTAATATTTAAAGGCTAAACGCTTTAATTTAATATTACTTATTATTAATTTAAAAGTATTTAATTATTATTTACGTCTTGCTTATTAAAATAAAATATTTTAAAGCTTTACGTATAAGCTTTAAATAAATAAGCTTAATTTTAAAAAAGTATATTTTAAGCCTTTAACTTAAAAAATAAGTAAATAACTTTAGTTTTTAAAATTATTTAAAAGTAAATCTTAACTACTTTATGCTTAAAAAGCTTTAACTGTTATAGCTTTTAGGTTTATTAAAAGCATTTCTTGTAAAAGTTATATGTGCTTTAAAGCTACGCTTAGTTTTCGACTAAAAAATAACTATTAACTAAGCTTAGCGTTAAAAGCTTATACTTAGCTAAAAGTCGGCTTAAGTAATAAAGTATAAAAAAAATCCTTTTATAAAATAGTTAATTAGTATACCTTTTAGCTTTAATAAAGCTCTTTTTATTTTAAAGTGCTTTTTAAATAAAACCACGCTTTTTATAATAAAGTTTTTACTATTTAATAACTAATACTTATTAAATAATTCTTAGTTTAACCGTTAGTTAATATATTAATTATTAAATTTTTAAAATATTAACTATATTTTTTAATAATAAAACAAAAGGCTTAATTATTTATTATTAAAAACTTTACGCAGCGTATTTATAGTTTATTTTAAAAAATAACTTAAGGTATTTATATTTATTAAATACTTATATATATAATAAGTTTAATGCTTTTTAAGCAATATAAAACTATAAATATAATTAATAATAAACTTTTTAGTTTAATTAATTAACTTAATATATATTACTTAATACTTATTTATTTATAAGCAGAAAATAATATGTTTAATAACTAGTTTATTAATTTATTAATATAAATTTAAACCTTGCGCCGCTTTTAAATCGACTACTTATAGCCTAGTCGTAATATAAAAAACCTGCGAGCTAAAAATAAACAGTTTTGTTTTATTTATAATTAATTATTAGTTTATTATGCTTATAATTTATTTTAAATAATATATACGCTTATTAAATCCGATTAGTTTAGCTTTACTAGGCTTATAAAAAAAGATTTAACTAATAAAAATAAATATTTTAAAGCTTGCCTACGTTAAAATTTAATCTTTTAAAATAATAGCTTTTACTAGCCGTTATATTTTATTTAAAAACGTTATAAAAGTTTTAACTAAAATATTATATTTTAAATACTAGTTAAACTTATTATAAAGATAAATTCTTTTATTATAAAAAAATAAGCTTTTTATTTATATATTATTTTTTAAACCTAATAAACTATATTAATAATTAAAATTTAAAAGCACTAATAGTTTTAAATAAAGTATAACTTATTATTAACTACTTAAAGCTTAACTATGCGCAATTACTAGCTTTAAAAAACGTAGTAAAATATTTTACTTTAATAAAACTAGATTTAACTTTTTTAACTACTAGTAAAAAATTAATAATAAAACTTTTACTTATTAATAATCTTTTTTTTAATTATTTTATAATCGGTTTAAGCTATTTTATAAGTTTTTTATATAATTATTATTTTTTAAAGCCTTTAAAGCTATATTATAAAATAACTTTATTATAAAAAAAATAGTTATTAAACGTTATAAACTAGTAGTAAAGTTTAAAAAGCATAGTTTAATCGTGGCTACTTTTTTATAAAATTTTACGATTTAATTTATTTAGTTAAAATCTTTTTTACTTTTATTAGCTTATAAAGTATAAAACTATTAATTTAAAGCTTTATAGCTTGCTTTATTTTTAAAATTAAAGCTTAAAGTAAGCGTATTATAATAAGCAAATTTTTTATTATTTATATAATTTATAATAAAAAGCTATAAAATAGTTATTAAAAAAATAATCACCTTTTATAATATTTTTTTAAATCTTATTAAAAATAAAACGGTCGCTATTAATTTACTTTATATAAAATATATTAAACCTTTTTATTTTATAAAAAGCGTTTAAGTCGCGTTTTTTTTAAAACTTAAGCTATATATTAATATATTTTTTAAAATAAAAGCTTATTAAATTAATTAAAAACTTAAAATAATAAAGCCTTAAGATTTCTTAAAGCATATTATTAAGTTTAAATAGTCTTGTTTTAAAAAATTAAATAATTTAACTTATTTAACTTATATATTACTTTAAATGTTTTAAGTTAATATTATTATTAGCTTTAGCAATTTTATTATTAGCTATAAGTGTTAATAGCTTATATAAAAAATTAAATATCTCGAATATATTTACTTTAAAGTTTTTAAAATTAAGATTATTTAATAAATAATTTAATATAGCGTTAATATATTATCGTAAAACCTTGCTGCTAAAAGTAGTTTTAAAAGCCATTTAAACTTTATTATATATTATATAAGCGGTTAGTAAAATTATTATAAAAAAAAAACTTAATAGCGCTAATATTTTTTAGCCGAAGGTTTTTTACATTATATAATAATAATAATAAAAAAGCTAACGTTAATATTAAATAAACTAATATAAAAAACAAAGTAAAAGGACTTAAAAGGGGTTTAAAAAAGGAAAACCTGTTAGGTTAGTTTTACTTAAATAAGCTAATCATGTACCTTGTAATTCCAAGGGCTCTGGTTGGCTATATAGCCTATATCTTCCACTTTATTCCACTTTTTTTCCACTTTTGATAAGGGCGCCGACCTAGCCACAGACCTAGCCACAGACCTAGCTACCAGTCTGTATGGCAGTCAGTCTGTAGGGCTATATGGCAGTCAGTCTATATGGCTGTATAATAGTTAGTCTGGCTGTATGGCAGTTAGTATAGCAGTTAGTACAGCTGGCAGTACAGCTGGCAGTTAGTATGGCAGTTAGTATGGCAGTCTATATGGCAGTTAGTACGGCTGGCAGTACAGCTGGCAGTTAGTATAGCAGTCAGTATAGCTGGTAGTTTAAATGGCAGTTAGTACGGCTGGCAGTCTAAATGGCAGTTAGCATGGCAGTCTATATGGCAGTCTAAATGGCAGTTAGTATAGCAGTTGGTATAGCTAGCAGTATAGCTAGCAGTTAATATAGCAGTTAGTACGGCTAGCAGTTTAAATAGCAGTTAGTATAGCAGTTTATATAGCAGTTTATATAGCAGTTAATATAGCTGGCAATATAGCTAGCAGTTTAAATAATAGTTAATATAATAGTTTATATAATAATTAATTTATAAGGCTATATAATAATTAGTTTATATAGCTATATAATAGTTTATATAATAGTTAATATAACTAATAATATAACTAATAGTTTAAATAATAATTAGTTTATATAATTATATTATAATTAATATAA
>MU380462.1:0-26188 GCA_022495085.1 Xylaria sp. FL1042
TTAAAAGTTTATATAATTTATTATTATAAAAATTAATATATATTATAAATAAAAAGTTTATTATTTATTATATTTAGCTTTTAGTTAAAAGTTTATGCGATTTATTATTATAAAAACTAATATATATTATAAATAAAAAGTTTATTATTTATTATGCTTAGCTTTTAATTAAAAGTTTATATAAAGATTTTATTATTTATTATACTTAGCTTTTAGTTAAAAGTTTATATAATTTATTATTATAAAAACTAATATATACTATAAGTAAAAAGTTTGCTGTTTATTATGCTTAGCTTTTAATTAAAAGTTTATATAATTGCGACCAAACTTATATAAGTCTAGTTTTTTTAAAACTATAAATAATAAACCTAATTTTTATATATTATATTTAATAATAATTGCGCAATTATAACTAAACTTATATAAATCTAGTTTTTTTAAAACTATAAACTATAAACCTAACTTTTATATATTGCGCTTAATAATAATTGCGCAATTATAACTAAACTTATATAAGTTTAGTTTTTTTAAAACTATAAACTATAAACTTAACTTTTATATGTTGCGTTTAATAATAAGATAATCGTATAATTATAATTAAACTTATATAGGTTTAATTTTTTTAAAACTATAAACTATAAACCTGGCTTTTATATATTGCGCTTAATAATAAAATAATTATGCGATTATAATTAAACTTATATAGATTTAGTTTTTTTAAAACTATAAACTATAAACCTGACTTTTATATACTACGCTTAATAATAATTGCGCAATTATAACTAAACTTATATAGGTCTAGTTTTTTTAAAACTATAAATAATAAACCTAACTTTTATATATTATATTTAATAAACTTATATAAGTCTAGTTTTTTTAAAACTATAAATTATAAACTTAACTTTTATATATTATATTTAATAAACTTATATAAGTTTAGTTTTTTTAAAACTATAAACTATAAACCTAGCTTTTATATATTATGCTTAATAATAATTATGCAATTACGACCGAACTTATATAAGTTTAATTTTTTTAAAACTATAAACTATAAACCTAGCTCTTATACATTATATTTATATAGCGCTTTTAATTAAGCTTTAATAATAATTATGCGACTATAACTAAACCTATAAAGGTCTGGTTTTTTTAAAATTATAAGCTATAAACGCGACTTTTATATATTATATTTAATAAACTTATATAAGTTTAGTTTTTTTAAAACCGTAAACTATAAATGCAGCTTTTATGCGCTACGTTTAATAATAAAATAATTATACAATTACGTTTAAACTTATATAAGCCTGGTTTTTTTAAAACTATAAACTATAAACCTAGCTTTTATATGTTATACTTAACAATAAAATAATTGTACAACTATATTTAAACCTATATAAGTTTAATTTTTTTAAAACTATAAACTATAAACTTGACTTTTATATATTGCGCTTAACGCTAAAATAATTATACGACCGCAATTAAACTTATATAAGTCTGGTTTTTTTAAAACTATAGGCTATAAACATAACTTTTATATGTTGCGTTTAATAATAATTATGCAACTATAACTAAACCTATATAAATCTGGTTTCTTTAAAACTATAAGCTATAAATGTAACTTTTATACGTTATGTTTAACAATAATTATATAACCGCAATTAAACCTATATAGGTTTAATTCTTTTAAAATTATAAACTATAAACTTAACTTTTATATATTATATTTAATAAACTTATATAAGTTTAGTTTTTTTAAAGCTATAGGCTATAAACGCGACTTTTATATACTGCGCTTAATAATAATTATGCGACTATAACCGAACTTATAAAAGTCTAGTTCTTTTAAAACTATAAACTATAAATGCGACTTTAGTATATTATGTTTAACAATAATTGCGCAATTATGTTTAAACTTATATAAGTTTAGTTTTTTTAAAACCGTAAACTATAAACGCAGCTTTTATACGCTACGCTTAACGATAAAATAATTACACGACCGTGTTTAAACCTATATAAGTCCGGTTTTTTTAAAACTATAGACTATAAATATAACTTTTATACATTGTGTTTAATAATAATTGCGCGATTATAATTAAATTTATATAAGTCCGGTTTTTTTAAAACTATAGATTATAAACGCGACTTTTATATATTATGTTTAATAATAATTATATAATTATAACTAAACTTATATAAGTCTAGTTCTTTTAAAACTATAAACTATAAATATATATAGGTTTAGTTTTTTTAAAACTATAAACTATAAACCTAGCTTTTATATATTATATTTAATAAACTTATATAAGTTTAATTTTTTTAAAACTATAAACTATAAATATATATAAGTTTAGTTTTTTTAAAACTATAAACTATAAACTTAGCTTTTATATATTATATTTATATAGCGTTTTTAATTAGGCTTTAATAATAATTATACGACTATAATTAAACTTATATAAGTTTAGTTTTTTTAAAACCGTAAACTATAAACCCGACTTTTATATATTATATTTAATAAACCTATAAAGGTTTAATTTTTTTAAAACCGTAAACTATAAACCTAGCTTTTATATATTATGTTTAATAAACTTATATAAGTCTAATTTTTTTAAAACCGTAAACCGTAAACATATATAGGTTTAGTTTTTTTAAAACTATAAACTATAAACCTAGCTTTTATATATTATGTTTATATAGCGCTTTTAATTAAGCTTTAATAATAATTATGCGACTATAACTAAACCTATAAAGGTCCGGTTTTTTTAAAACCATAAACCATAAATTTAACTTTTATATATTATATTTAATAAACTTATATAGGTCCGATTTTTTTAAAACTATAAACTATAAACATATATAAGTCTGGTTTTTTTAAAACTATAAACTATAAACCTAACTTTTATATATTATATTTAATAAACTTATATAAGTTTAGTTTTTTTAAAACCGTAAACTATAAACGCGACTTTTATATATTATGTTTAATAATAATTATACGACTACAACTAAACTTATATAAGTTTAATTCTTTTAAAACTATAAACTATAAATATATATAAGTCTAGTTTTTTTAAAACTATAAACTATAAACTTAGCTTTTATATATTATATTTAATAAACTTATATAAGTTTAATTTTTTTAAAACTATAAACTATAAATATATATAGGTTTAGTTTTTTTAAAACTATAAACTATAAACTTAGCTTTTATATATTATGTTTATATAGCGCTTTTAATTAAGCTTTAATAATAATTATGCGATTATAACTAAACTTATAAAAGTCTGGTTTTTTTAAAACTATAAATAGTAAATCTAGCTTTTATATATTATATTTATATAGCGCTTTTAATTAAGCCTCGACGATAATTGCGCAACTATAACCAAATTTATATAAGTCCGGTTTTTTTAAAATTATAAACAGTAAACTTAACTTTAGTATATTATATTTAATAAACTTATAAAGGTCTGGTTTTTTTAAAACTATAAACTATAAACCTAGCTTTTATATATTATATTTATATAGCGCTTTTAATTAGGCTTTAATAATAATTATACGGCCGCAACTAAACCTATAAAAGTTTAATTCTTTTAAAACTATAAACTATAAACTTAGCTTTTATATATTATATTTATATAGCGCTTTTAATCAGGCTTTAATAATAATCGCGCAACTATAACTAAACTTATATAAATTTAGTTTTTTTAAAATAATAAGCTATAAACTTAACTTTTATATATTATATTTAACGCTAATAATTGCGCAACTATAACTAAACTTATATAAATTTAATTTTTTTAAATTTATAAGCTATAAACCTAATTTTAATATATTATATATTTAAATAACTAAAAAATTATAAGCAAGCTATATAACGCTTTTAATTAATTATAGTAAAAACTATTTATTTATTATTTAATTTTGCTTTTTATAAGTATTAAAGCGGTTTTTTAATACGCTTACTTTTTTTTATTAGCAAAAACTTTAATAAAATACTATTTATAATAAATTATTAAGCAATAAAACTAATAATAATAATAGCAAAAAATAACAACTTATTAAAGCTAATAATATTTTTATATAGCTAGCGTAAGCATAGCTTTTTAATTTATTTATAACAAGCTAGCATATAATATTTTTAATATTGCATAAAAGCGTAAAATAAATTTATATAGTTATATATTAAGTTATAGCTTAAAATTAATATAAATAATTTATTAAATATAAATTAGCTTTTTAAGCAAAGCTAATAAATTTTATTATATATTATATTAAAGCAGCTTTTGCTATATTTTTAATTAGTTAAATATTTAAAATAAGCTGCGCTACTATATAATTATTTTATAGTTTTAATATTAAAAAAAATAAAATAATATATATAGATTAAAAAATAAATTTATTTAAGTGTTAAATAGGCGCGTAAAAAAAGCGCGCAAAAAAAAAGCAAAAGAAAAAAAAAATAAAAAAAAAAAAAGCGCGAACAACACGCTTAAAAAAAGCGCGCGAAAAAAAAGCAAAAAGCAAAAAGAAAAAAAAAAAAAGAAGCGCGCAAATAATACGTTTAAAAAAAGCGCGCAAGAGAAAAGCAAAAAAAAAAAACCCCAAAAAAAAAAAATAAAAAAAAAAAAAAAAAAAGCGCGCGAAAAAAAAAAAGCAAAAAAAAAAAAAAAAAAGTTGCGCTAGTTAGTTTTTCCTTTTTTTTTTTTAAAAAATAGCTAGCAGATTTTTATATAAAAGATATGCTTATATAATTATTAGCACTTTAAGCAAACAAGTGCGCTAGCGCTAGTTTATAGCTTATTTAATAGCTTATTTATTTATTTCTTTAATTTTTTATATAAAGACTTTTTTTTTTTTTTTTTTTTTATATAATATTTTTACTTTTATTGCTGCTGCTGCTAGCTTTTTATATATTTTTAATTATAATATACTTTATTAAAAAGGTTAACTAACTTTTATATATAATTATTATATTAAAAATTTTGCTTGCGCTTATATTTTTTGCTGCTGCTACTACTGCTGCTTTTATTTTATATAATATTTTTATTTTTATTTGCTTTTATTTTTTTACGCAAAAGTTTAACTAATTTTTATATAAAGCAAAACATATATATATATATATATATATATACCCACGCATATATATATATATATATGCTTGCCTTTTCTTTACTTTTATTATATTTATCTTTTAATTTATAATTAATATGCTGCTTTATATAATAGATTATAGTTTTTAAAGCTTTATTAAAATTATAATTAAAAAAAGTATATTTTTATAAATTTAGCTTTATATTAACTATGCTGCAGTTAAAGCTTGGCTTTAAATTCTAGCTTATATAATAAGTATTTATAATTATTTTTTTTATATATATGCTAATATAAATAAAAAATAAAAAATATAACGCTTTAAGCTAGTATATGCTTTAATATATAAATATTTATATGCTAGCCTATAATTTTAATAACTAGTTTGCAAACTTTATATAACGCAATAATTATTTTTATATAATTTTAATTTATGCTTGCAAAGCTTTAATATAAACTTGTTGCGCTAATAAATATAGCAACGCTTATAATAGTATTATTTTATTTTATAATTATTATATGCTTAGCAGCGCTTTTAATAAAGTTTGCTTTACGTATATATATTAATTATATATAATTTACTGCGCGTATTATATTAATAACTACCTGCTTACAAATATTTTATTTAAGTTGTTTTTTTTGTTTAACAAAAATAAAAATAAAAATAAAAATAAAAATATTAAAATAAAAAATAATAAAAACAAAAACAAAAATAAAAAAAAAAAAAAAGAATTTAACTAAGCTAAAGTTAGGCTTGTTATATAAGAAAAAAAACTTGCGTTATTTTAAGTTTTAATAAAAAAAAAAAAAAAGAAAAAAAAAACTAAAAAAAAAAAAATAAGCGTTTATATAAAATTAATAAAATATAGCTGCAGCTTTACTTTTTTTTACAACTTTTATTTTTTTAAATTTTATAATTATTTAATTTTATATAAGTAATTATTTTTAAGCTATTTAGCTTTTAACGTTTTTTTTTTTTTTTTATACGATTTATTTTTAAAAATAACGTTTTTAATTTATAAATGCTTTTATTTATATAGTAAACTTATTATATAAAATTAGCTGTTTAAATGCTATAGCTAGAGGTTTTTTTATATAAGCGCCTGCTATATTATTTTTGCTGCTAACTTATTATATTTTAAAAATCTTTTTATTTTTATACGCTTTATAAATTAATATAATATTAATTATAAGCCGCTTTTTTTAAGTTATGCTTAGCTTTATTAAATATTTATACTATAATTTTAAGTTTAAGCAAATAATTATAAATATTAGCGGCAACTCTAGCGCTTTTAAAATTTTTTATATAATAATATTTAAATATAATAGCTAAATTAAATCTAGCTATTATATTATATAGCTTGCTAATTAAAACTTCTTTTTTATAACTTGTTTACTTTTAGCTAAAGCTAAACTTTAATAAATAATATTATTATTATTTTAAATTATTTATAAACTAGCTATTTATATAAGTTTTAATAGCTAGTTTTATTAAAAACTTTAGCTATAATATTATATTTTTATTTTTAGCAAAAAATTTATTAGCAAAAATAAATAGCTAGCTTTATATATATAAGTTAGCTTAAGCAAAATATATTAAAGTTTTTAGTCTAGGTTATTAATTTATTAAGTTAATCGGTTATATATTTATTTAGTTTTTTAATTTTTTTTACTGTTAGCTCTTTAATTTAAGCAGCAACTAAAAGGTTATATAAAGCTTTAGGCTAATATAATAAAGCATTATATACGCAGCGCACAGCGCGCCTAGCGCCCGCTAGGCAATAGGCCTTTAGGCAGTATTGCTAGCATTGCTAGTATTGCTAGCATCGCTAGCATTAAGGGTCGATTATATAAAACTATTTTGCTTGTTTTTTTTACGTAAATTAAGTTTTACTATTGTTTAACTGTTAAATTTTTCTACTGTTAAATTTTAAAGAGAGGTTTTTAAAGCTAAAACTTTTATAAGCTTTATATAAAAGCCTGCTTTTTTTAGTTTTTTTTATTTTTAATAAAAAAAAGCTAAAAGTTATAAAGCTAATAATATTGTTTGCTTAAAACGCAGTAATATTAAAAGCTTTACTGCTTTTATATATGCTAAAAAGGCATAGGTTATATAAAAATGTTTTTATTTAAAGGTTTTTTTTATAATATATTTAATATATTTTAAACTAATATAAGCTTGATTTTATTAAGCTATAAAATAGTTAATAATATAACTTTAAATAAGGTTTTTGCTTATTAAATATTTGTGTACGATTTTTTTTAAAGGCTTTATATAAATTATATACGCTGGTTTATTAATATTAAGTAAATTATATATAGGCTTGCATAATATTTTTTATAGTTTGCCTTATATATTAAAAAATTATATAATAAATAGGCCTAGTGCTAACAATAGTTGTTAGCTTATTTATTATATTGTTAGCGATTGCGTGAGTATAATGCTTTTTTTTTTATTGTTATATTTTTAAACTATATATTTTGACTTTTTATATAGCTTAGCTGGTTTTTTTTTTAACTTTTTATATAAATTTTAACTTTAAGATCTTAGTTTGCTTTGCTATGCGTAGCTTAAGGTTATATATTATGTGGCTTTTAATATTTTCTGCACTATTGGTTAATTAACTTTTACAGCGTTTAGCTTTTTAAATAAAAGGCCTAGGGCGTTAATTTTATTATTTTTTCTAAAGTTATATAGCTAGCTTATAGTTGTTTTTTTTTTCTAGATTATTTAATTAGTAAGCTAGCGTTTATATAAAAATAGCGGTGTTTTTTATTATATACGCAAGGGCTTACTTTTTTTAACGCATTATATAATATTTTTTTTAGGCGGCTGCGCTTTATAAGCTTATTTATTTTAAATAAGCGCTAAATGTTTATATTGTTTAGCTAGCTTTTTTGCTAAAGTATTAGCATTTTTATATTATTTTTTTATTTTATATGCGCTAGGATTTTATTAGTTTATTTATTATATTAATAGTTATTATATAATTTTTAATTGCGATTATATAATATAGGCCTGTTTAGCTTTTATTTTTTTACTAAGCTATACTTTTGCTTTTAAGCAGCGCGTTTAATATATTATATATATTTAAGCTGTCGTAGGTATTAATTGCGCAATTAGTTTTTATTTTAGCTTTTATTATATAAAGCGTTTTTATTGCTAAATAAGCTGCTTTTGCTTATGCTGTTATATTTAGTAACAGCGTTAAATTTTAGTTTATTTTAAAATCTGCTTTAAATTTTAATAAAATAAGTTATAAAGCTGTTTAGGCCGGCTATATTATTTAATGCTTAGATTATTATTTAAAAAATGGTTTTATTATTTTATATAATAGCTAGTTTTTTTAAGCGTAGTTTTATTTATATAATAAAGAGGTGCGCGTGCGTATATGTGTGCTATTTTATTAACAGCTTAGTAAGCTTTAACTAGTATTTTTATATATAATGCTTTTATAATTTGCGCGCAGTGCTAGGATTTATTTAATGCGAAATTTATGCCTGGGCTATACGCGATTAAGTTGGGCGGCTTTTAATATATATATATTTAATAATAGTAAAGAGTGTTCTAGGTATTTTACGCGCAGAAGATAATCTTGGAAATATTATAGCTTAAAATAAAGTGCTTAAGTTAATAATATAATAAAGCGTTTTTATTTTTTAAGTGTATAAGATTTAAAATTATTTTATAGTTAAATATATTGTTTGTTTTTAATTAAGAATTTAAATCTTTAAGAGGCTAGGTTAAATAATTAGTAGTAATAGCATATTTTTTATATTACGCGAACGCTTTTTTTGCTTACGTTTAAATGTTTTATGTTTTAAAGTAGCTAATATAGCGTTTTTATATAAGCGTGCTTAAAGCGTCGGTATAAATATTTTAACTTTTTTTTTTTTTTAGTAAAATCGCGCGCTTTTTTATATAAGCTTAGCTTAAGTTAAAAAAAGTATATTTTTATTTTCGCACGACTAGGATCGTTGATTTGTTTAGTTATATAATAATATTTTTAATGTTGTTATAATAAGTATTTATATAGTTTAGTTTGCGTTGCTTAAAAAAAACAAAAATAATATATTAGCTTTTATATTATAAAATTATACGCAGCTAACGCTTGTTTTAATTTTTGCTAGGCTAATTATATTTAAGCTTTTTATGTTATTAAATTATATAGTAGTCGATTTTTTAGTTTAGTTAATTTTAATATCTAGGTTTTTTTGCGCAAAGCTTTTAAGTTATAGCTTGCTTATAGTTAAAACTTGTGCAGCTTTAGTATTTTAAATAATATTTTAATAAGTTAAGCTATATTAGTTTTATAGCATAAATAAGTCTAGAGCTTTAGCGTTGCAAGTTTTTTTATATAAAGGGTTATAATAGTTTTAGCAGTAAATAGCTTAGCTTATTATATAAAAAAAAAAAGAGCTTGCTGTAAGCTAATTTTTTTTTATAATAAACGGTTTATTATTTATATATATAAATAAAGCATTGCTATTAATGTTTAAAAGCTTTAAGCTATTTTACGCGCTGTTTTTTTTTTTTTGTTTGCTTTTATAGTTTAGTTTAATATAAAAGCTGCAAAAGCTTTATTTAAAAGTTTTAAGCTTATATTTGTTTTTATAAAATAATAAGCTATTATATAGTTTTTATTTTTATTTTTGTTTTTGTTAAAGTAGTTAGTTAACTAATATTTTAGCTTTTTATATATAAAGCACCTTTTTATATAAAATATGTTCTTAGGTTAGCTAAGCTATAGTTTTATTATATAAACTATTATATTGTTATATTTATTTAAATTTTTATTAGCTTTTATATAAGTTTTAATATTTTAGGAATTTTTTTATTTAATTTTTTTATATAAAAGTTAAAAATATATGCTTAGTTTATAAAGTTTACTTTTAGTTCTTGCTTTTATATAATAAAAATTGTTTTTTTTTTTTATGCTTTAATATTATTTAAATAATTACGTAAAGCTTTGTAAATAAAGCTTTTAAAGTTAGCTTTTATATAATTATAGCTAGTTTAAGCTTTTATATATTTAAACATGCTTATATAATAGTAGTTATTAGTTGGTTTTTGTTTTAGTAATTAATTTTAAGTGCTTTTTAAGCAAGCTTTAGCTTGTTTAATATTTTTTTTAAGACGCTTAGAAATAATAGGTTTAAATTTTTTCTTTATACGTGAAAAAAGGCGGTTAGTGTTATTTAGTTTACCTAGTATAACAAGTAATTTATATAAGAGTTAAAATAAATATTTAGCGCTATATAAATTTTGTTTTTTTTTTTTATTTAGTTTAAAATAATATAAGTAAAAAGTATTCGCGCTATTTATTAAAATTAATAAATAAATAATATAATATTAGTTTTTTATAATACTTAAGTTTTAGTAAATAGTAATAAATATATAAGCTTTATTAAAAGGTATATTATATAGTTTATTTAAGTAGCTTTAGTTTTTTTACTAGACTTTTTAAAAGATTGTGTAGTTTTATATATTTATAACTTTGTTAGGAATTTAGCGCGTTAAAGGTAAATTTTTTATTAAAGGAGTTATATAAGCAAAGGTTATAATTTTTGCGTTATATACGCGGAAATGCTTGCTTTTTAACTTAGTAGCTAGTTTTTAAGATTATATATTATATAAAGGGGAAAAAAGGGTTTGCTATTATATAATTGGTATTATATTTCTAGCTAATAGATTTTTATATAATTTTTTTAAGTTAAAAGCTTAATATTTATATAGCTTGCTTAAGTTTAAGGCTTAAAGTTTATATTATTTTTTTATATTAAGTGCTAAAAGTTTATATAGCTTTTTTAAGTTAAAAGCTTAAAGTTTATATAATTTTTTTAGGCTAAAAACTTAGGGCTATTTATATAGCTTTTATATTAGTAGTTTTTAGGTAAAGGTTTATAAGTAAAAGTAGTTTTAATATTTTTTTGTTTTTTATATTATATAAAGCTAATGTTAAAGCTAAAGCTATAGCTTAGTTTTAATATTTTTTTTATATAAAAGTTTTAAAATATTTTAATAATTTTATTTAAAGCTATATATTTTGTTTTTTAATAGCAGCTTGTTTAAATATTAAAATTAAAATATTATTTAAGCAAGTAGTAAATATTAAAAAAGTTTTGCTATTAATTATATAAACTGCTGGTTTTATTTTTAGCTGTTAAAATATTTTATATAGCAGGTTTTAAAGATGTTTTATAAGCTATTTAAAATAATTAAACAATTAAACTTTTTTATATAAAAAATTTCTAAGGTTTTATAAAAGATAAAATCTTTAGTTAAGTAGCTTAAATATTTTATATAAAAAGTGTTTAAAAGCTTTATTTTTACTGCTTTTTATATGCTTAACTAAAGTTTTAGCTGTTAAAAATATATAATAAATATATTTTTTGTTTTTTTTATATAAATATTTTTATATTTTATTTAATAAAAATATTTATTATTTTTATATTTTTATATAAAAAAACTTTTATAAAAAGCTTTTTTGTTTATTTATTAAAATATATTTTAAATATATAAATAAGGTTTAATTTTTATAGTTGCATGTTTTAGTTAATATATATAAAATATTATTTAAAGTAATTAGTGAGCTTTTTTATGGTTGCTTTTTTTTTAAGGTATTTAATCTTAATTAGCTTTTATATAATATATATTTTTTAAATCTTAAAAAAAATCTAGCTGCTTTATATAAAGTTTTAAGCTATTAATTTATTATTGCTTTTATTTGCTTTATTTTTATTTTTTACTTAAGATAATATTTTTTAAAAATAGTTATATATTTAAAAAGCTTTTAATAATATTAGTTAAAGTAGTAGCTTTTAAAGTGTTTATATAGCTAATAAAGAAAATAATATGTTAAGCTTTAATTATATAGTTTAAGCTTATAGTTAAGTATTTAGTATTTGTAGCTGCTTTTTTTTATTTTTTTTTATTTTTTTTTTTGTTTAAAGTTAACAGCTTGCGGTTTTTTTTTTGGCTTATTATTATTAAAAGAGAAGTTAAGTGCAGGCTAAAGAATTTGCTTATAATTTTATCTTGGTTTATTATATAGTAAGTTAGGTTTTAGGTTTAGCTGCTTATATAAGTTGTGGCTAAAAGCTAAGCTTTATATATTTAATTAAAGTATTAATTTTTTTTTTTAAAAGGTCTTGTTTTTACTGCTTATATAAAAGTTTAATTTTAAGATTAATTGCGCAGGCTAATATATAAAGTTAAAATTTAAGCTTTATATAGTAGTTAAAGGTTTAATTTTTTTGTTTAAGGCTATTTATATAAAGATTTAAGGTTAATATTTAAAAATTAAGCTTTATTGTTTTTTTTGCTAATTTATTGTTATATTAACAACAACTATTAATTAATATAAAATAAGTTATTTATATATATAAAAAATAAAGCAAAATATAATAAATAAAATAAAATAAATATAATAATAAATAAACAATAATATATTTTTAATTTTGTTTTTTAATATTTTTTTATTTAAAATATATATAAGTTAGCTAGGTTTAGCTAAAATATAATTGTGCGTATAAAACTTATAGTTATATAATTTGCTAAAGCTATATAATAAGCTATATAATACATAGCTTATATATAGCTTAAATATAGTTTAGCTGTATAAATGGTAAATTAATAGCTTATAAGCTATTATTATTTATTTATATATATGGTTATATTTTAATATAAGCAGTAGGTATATATATAATAGCTTATTTTAAGCTTTATAGGTTTTTTTTTTTTTAATTAAATAAACTTTAATAATTAACTTTAGCGGTAAACTTATAAAATATTCTTTTATTAACTAATATATTTTGCTAGTTTTATTAAATATTTTATAATATATTATAATTTAATATTAAAGCATGTTTTGCTTTTTTTAATAGATTTTTTTTTTGTTAAATATTTAATTTATTTTTTATAGCATGCTATAGCTTAATATTAGTTTTAAAAAAAAAAAAAGGGCTGCTAGCTATCTTATAAAATATATTATATTATAATTACGCGTAAATAATACTAAATAAACTTGCGCGAGGTAATTAATTAAAGGGTTATAATGTAGTATATTTTAATAAAGTAAAATAATTTATTTTTTTAGACTAAGCTTTTTGCAGCAGACGCGCTAGAGCATAGAAGTGCCTAAGAAAAAAGCTAGATTTATAAATATTTTAGCTATATAAAAGTAAAAGCAAGGTTTTAAGCAAATAATGTCTAAGATTATAATTTAATAGCGCGGTTAACGCTTTATAAATAATATAATATATTGCTGCTTGCTTTTATTTTTTAGTTTAGCCTGCTATTACTATGCTATAATAGTAAAAAGGCTTGTTATTATAGCCTGCGTTAAGCTAGGTTGCTATAGCCTATGTTTTATTTTAGCGCAGCTTTATTATTTTTTTTTTTTTTTTTTTTTTTTTTTTTTTCTTTTTATTTAACCTATTAAAAATAAATAAACTATATTAAAAAGTTACTTTATATATTATCTTAAATATTAAAAAAGTATAAAATCTTGTTTATATAATTATATTTATATATATAGTTAATTATATAATTATATATAAATAAAGTTTTTTTTTTTTTTTTTTTAGTTAAAAAATAATTAATAAAGTAAAATATAACGCTTATATACTTATTATTTTATTATAGCTAAGGGCTGCTTTTAGCTTTTTGCTCTTTAGCTAATGCTGTTTAGCTAGCGCTTAGTTGTTATAGCTAGGTTGTTTTTTGCTAAGTTTGCTTTTTTTTTTGCCTAGGCGCCTGCTTTTTTAGTTTAAGTTCTAGCTTTTTTTTTTTTTTTTTTTTCTGGCTGCTTATAGCTGTGTTTTAATTTTAATAATAGCTTTGCTGCTAAAATATAAGCTAATAAGTAGAATCCCTGGCTTAGGCTTAAGCTATTATTTTGTTAGTATAGCTTTAAAGGCTTTTATTTTATGCTTTTTTTTTTTTTTTTTTTTTTTTAAAAAAAAAAACTATTTATATAAATATTATGCTGCTGTTAAAAAAATAAAATCTGTTTACTTTTTTATAGTGCGGTTTTATACTATACTATATTATATTATACTTTATTGTTTAGTTTTTACATGTTTTTTATATAGCTTTTATATAGCTTGCAGGTAGCTTATAGTTTTGCTTTATATTAAAGTTAGCTGTTAAAAACGCTGTTAAGATATATAGCTAGAAAAGTTAAGGCGAGGCAAAAAAGAGGGCCTTTTTTAAGGCACTTTAGCTTTTAAAGCAATAAATTAAATAAATTACTTGGTTTTGCGATAAAAAAGTAAACTTACGGCTATTATTGCTTATTTTATTTATGCTAGTATTATTATAACATAGGTTTATAACTAAAATAAAAATAAAATATTAGTTTTACCTTTTAATATATTAAAGTATAAAATATTTATAAAATTATACTAGGATTTTAATAATAAAGTATAGGTTAGGTGTTTAGTAGGCCTTTTTTTTTTTAACTAGGTATATATTATTATACCGGTTTTTAAGTGAATAATAAAGGCTTAGGTTAATATTATTAATATTATTTATAAAGTCTTATTTATATAAAAAAAATAAGATTTTTATTATATTTTTAAATAGCTTGAAAAACTTTTAAGCTATAATGGTTAAAATGTAATAAAAACTTTTTTAATAAGTGAGTCTGCAATAATAAATTATATAAATACTATTATTATATAAGTTAACACTTTAATAGTTATAATAAAATATAAGGCAAGGCTAGGCTATTTAAAGGTTTAAGTTATTATATAATTAAATAAAAAAAAAGCGAGTATATTAATTAATTAAATAAAAGAAATTATTTTAGGCTAGATAAATAAGGTAGGTTGTAAGGCTATTTATATAGTATATAATATATTTATAACTATTTATTTTAAGGTAGCAAGCCTTGCGATAAAGCTTTTTTTTTTAAATTATTTTTATGTATAATTTTATTATATATAATATAGTTAGCGCCCTTGCCTTAAAAAAGGGTAGGTGCAAGGTAGGTTTTATTAAGGTGTTGCTTATTTAAAAAGTAAAAAAGGTAGCATGTTTGCTAAGGCTAAATGTTTAATGGTTTTAAGGTAACTTTTATTTATATATTATAGTAAGTAGTATATATTATATAGGACGTAGGTAGTAGGTAAGTAGGTAGGTAGGTAGCGAGCGTGCGCTATTCCTGATAGGGTGGCACTTGATAGGGTGGGCCTTGGCAGGGTGGGCCTTGGCAGGGTAGGCCCTAGCAGGGTGGCGCATATGTTTTATTAAACTAGTAAAGCTAGAGTATTGCTTTATATTTTATGTTTTTATTAGTTAATAATGTATGCACTTTTATAATGCTTTTAATTAATTAGTTAATTTTAACACGCTTTTTTAATTAATGTATTATATAAAAGATTTAGCTTATAATTTTTTTAAACTTTTTAAAAATAGCTAAAATATATATTTTATAAGTTATAATTTTAGTTTTTTTATATAAATTTTTTTTTAAAAATATATAACCTATATAAAAGTTTTTTAAGCTGTGTTTTAAACTTAAGTAAAGTTAATAAATATATAAAATAAATAGCGCTTAGTTTTTTATAAAGTATATATAAAAAACCTTAAGCTATTAAAGCCTTTATTTTTAATAGATCTTAATAAATTATAGCGTTATAACTATATTATTTTTAATTATAATAAAAACTAAACTTTTAAAATATATCTTTATTAAAAATAGCTATAATAATTTAATAATTATTAAGTGTAGTGCGTTAATTATATTTATTTATTATAAAGTAAATGCTGGAATATTAAAAAGTAGTTAATAAAGTAGATAGCAAGTCATTTTAATAACATGCTTATATAAAATATTAGTAATTTTTTTTTTAGCAGATATAAAGACTTATAATAAAAAGTAAAGTGCTTACTTTTATTTATTATTATTTATAAGTAGTATATATATTAGTTATAAATAGTAGCTATTTTAATTTGCGTAAAAAGATATAGTATTAATAATAATACGGCAGGTTATTAAGCTAAATAAAAATAATTATATATATAGTTTATTTATTATTATTATATAATAATTAAAATTTTTATTTTATAACTATTTTAAATAGTTTAATAGCGGCGCTTTAAAAACTTTAGTAATATTTTTAATAATAATAACTAAGCTTAAATAAGCTTTATTATTTGTTTTATATAATAAGTTATAATAATATAATTTATTATAACTATTTAAGGTTAAGGTAATATAAATTATTTTAGGCAGTAAGGGAATTTAAACCGTTAAAAAATATATATTAGATTTTTTAAGCCGGGAAAGTTTAAAGTGTTATGCTTATATATAATAAGTTATAATAAAATATATAATAAAAAGCTATAATTTAATTAAGTAAATAAAGTAAATATTTTAATTATTAGCTAATAAAATATTATATTATTATTTTTTTTAGGCTTTTTAAAAGAGTTATTAGTAGAATTTATAATAAGCTATAGTGGAAAAATAAATAAATTTTAAATAATAGCAAAAAATACTAGTATTGCTTAGTTTAAAACTAATTGTTTTTATAGTAATAGTAGAGCTTAAAAGTTTTATAGTTTATTTAAATTTTTTATTTTATTTTATATTATTAAAAGAAGATAGCGTTTATTTATTTTTTTAAGATGTTATTTATTGCTGCTTATATGCTAAGTTTTTTTAACTTTTTTAAAGGCTGCTAAAAGTAGTTATAAAATATTATTTTTAGCGGTTAAATATTTAAGCAAAACTTTAGGATTAATATTTTTTTAAGACTTTTTAAAGATTAAAATATTATTAAAGGAATTTTTTTAGTTTTAATAGCTTAGTTTTTAGCTAATTAATATAATAAACTATTATAATAGCTGCTAGCGGTATTATAAGAAAAACTTATGCTTTATATAAAGCAAATATTTATATTATTATAGCTATTAGTTTATTAAAGGTTTTTATTTAAGCTTTAGCTAATAAGTATTATAATTAGCTTTTTAATTTTATGCTTTATATTATTTTATTATTTTTAAAGTATTTAATAGACTATGTCTTAGGCATAGGCTTTTTTATTAGTAAAAGTTATAGGCGGTAAGGTTTTATAGGTTTTATAAGGTTTTATAAGGTGGCTTTTTCTTGTTTTATAAGGCTTGTTTTTTTAAGATATTTAGGTTTTTAGGTTTTGCTGCTATTTTTAAGGGATGTTATTACTATAGTATATAAAAAGTAAATCTAAAAATGGTTAAATTATAGCATATATAGCGCTTTTGTTTTTTTGTGTGGGTTGCTACTTGTAAAGGGGTTTAATATTTATATATAAAGTTTTTTTTTTTTTTTTTTTTTTTTTAAAAAAAGAAAAAAAAAAAAAGCAGAAGTTTTTTAAATAGCAAGGGCAAACAATAAAAAAAGCTATGCTATAATAAAAGTAAAGTTTATTATATATTATAAAAAGGGCTATTAGCGCTTATTTTTTAATTAATACTGCTAAATATTAATTATTTGTTTTAAAAAAAATAGCTTTTATAGCTTTTAATGCTTTTTTTAATATTATTAAAAGTTTAATTTTATTAAAGAGAATGCGGTAATATAATAATATATAAGGTTTTTTATAATAGTAATAATTTTTATATTAGTATTAAAAATAACTAATAAAAAGAAAAAAAAAAAAGGCAAAAGTTTTAAAATTATAATTAAAATTAAAAAGTTTATTTTTTTAAATAGTTTTTTAAGCTACTAAGCTTATTTTTTTAAGTAGTTTTAGTTAAAGCTATATATTTAGCTTTTATTTTAAAGCAAAGTAAAGTAAAGCTAGCTTTTTTTAAATTGTTAATTAAAAAAAAAAAAAAAAAAAAAGAAAAAAAAAAAAAAGCCGATAAAAATAAAAGCAAAACTTTATTAGCTAAAGCGTTAAGCTATATAATATGCTTTATATTATATTTTTTTTGCTGTTTTTGCTAGTTTTTTTTTTTATAAAAAAGCTATTTTTTATTAGCTTGCTTTTAAAAATATTTTTAAAGCTGCGCAAATATTTTTCTATTACGTTGTTTTAAAAGGTTAAGTATATATTTAAGCTTTTTTATATTTAAAAATAAGCTTAAAAAAGCATATTAAAAACTTTATTAATTTAAGCCAGCAAATTAACTATTAAAATTAATTAGTTAGCTATTACGCTGCTTATGCTAGACTAAATAAATAAGTTAATAAGCAGCAGCAAAATATTAGCACTATATAAATATATATTAAAGCGTAATGCTTTTAATATATAAAATAGCACAAGCTGCTTTATCGGCGCTATAAATAGCTGCTTAAAAAATATACGCAAAAGGCTTTAGCTGCGGTTATTATATAAAAAGTACTGCAGCAAGGCAATATAATTAAAATAAAAAGCAGTATTATATATAAGCAGCAAGCAGTAAAACAGGTTAGCTTTAGCGCACGCTTATAAAATATATATTTAAAGTTATAGCAAAGAGTTTAATAAATATATTAATATAGTAGCTAATAGCATATTATAAAATAAATTAATAATATTAATATATAAAAAGCTAAAAAAGCTAATCTGCTTAAAAAAAAGCTTTAAGCAGTAATATATAAAGCTAAAAAAATTAAAGCTAGCGCTAGCAGTATACTTTAATATTTGCATATAAAAAAATTTTATTTATTTAAAGCTAAACGTTATAAAAATATATAATTTAATATATATTTAGTAATAATTAGACTAATTATTAAAAAAAATATATATAAGCGCTTTATTTAAGAAAAAAGCAGCTTAAGCTGCTTATATATTAAAATATTAATAGGGAAAGCTTTTAATAGCTTAGGCAGCGTTTTTATTAAAAGCATTTAATATTAATTATATATATATTAATTAATTTTAATATTTATTAATATTATAATTATAGTTGTTAGCATAGTTTTTTAGTTTTTACTACTACGTAAATATAAGTAGAAAGATTATAAAAGTTTTAAATAGTAAAAGGTTTTTAGCAAGCAGCGTTTAAATTTTAGCTTTATTAAAAGCAGCAAGCACTTAAAAATAAATATTATAAAAGCATAGCAAAATAAAAAGCTTAAAATAGTTTTAAGCATAGTTTAGTTTGCTTTTATATAAAATAATAAATAGCGCTAACTTAAATAAGCTAAACTTAATAAAAAATAGCTTATAAGCTTTTAAAAATTTAAAATTATATATATAAATAATAAACTATAGCGTTAGTTTAAAAACCTAGCTTTATAATAGCTAAGCTTTATAATATTAAGCTAGCGCTTGCGTATACTTACGTATATAAATTAAATTAGTTTATAAAATAGTTTTTAAAAGCGTATTAATTTTTAAAAAGCTTTATATAATATTTTATTAAAGCAGCTATAGGTTATAAGCTAGCTAAAAAAAAAAAAAATAAAACAGCTAGCAAATATAGCTAATAAAGCAAAAAATATACTATTTAAACAATATATTTAATAGCTAAGCTATATTATATTTTTATATAATAATTTATAATTTAAGCTTATAATATTATTACTTAGCTTTATTTAATATATAATAGCGCTATATTATTTGCTATAGCTAAAATATTTAAATAAAGATATTGCTGGCGTAAATAAGCTATAAAAGCGTAAGCAAAGCTTGGTTTATATATAAATATTTAGCGCGCTAGTTAGTTAAAAATTAATTAAATAACGCGCTATTATTTAATATAGTAAATATAGCTAGCTTTTTAATTAGTTTAATTAGCTAAAGCATAAAAGTAAGCATAAGCTTGTTTAGCTGTTTTATTAAAATAAAAAAAAATAAGTTATATGCGGCAAAGTTAGCAAGCAAAAATAAGCAGACAGTTTAATAAAAAATAAGCTTTTAAAAATTTATAGCTATAATAAAATATAACTATAGCATTTAATATTTGCAGCAAATGTTATAATAACGCAGCGTAAGCATATATAAAAGCGTAGATAATATATTATAAAGCTAGGCTTTATAGGCTTAAAAAGCGCAGAATAATAAAGCTATATTTAAAAGCAGCAGCTTATATATTAACGCGTTAGCTTTGCTTTAATAATATTGCTTAATTAAGTTTAGCTTAAAAGCTAGCACTTTAAAAAGTAATAAATTAAATAAAATAAAAAACTTGTCGGGCGTTTATAGGTGCTGCTTATATATATTATAAGCCTTAATTTAATATAAAAAGGTTTATTTAGCTTATAAGCTGCTGCTGCTGCTATATTTTTAAATTAGCTTAAGCGATTTAATATTTTAAAACTAATATTATAAATAATAGCATATATAAAATCTATAAAATATGCTTTTAAAATTATAAGCTGTTTAAATAAAATATGCTGTTTTATATATTAATATAAATAAGAGCGTTATAGTGCTTGCTTAGTTAATAAAGCTTAGCATGCGAAAAAAGTTATAAAATATAAAATTAACTTAAATAGCGTTAAAATTAAGCTAATATAAATTAGCTGCTAATAAATATTTAATATAAAATTTACGTAAAGCTTTTTTAGCTAAGGCGCTTGCAATAATATTTTTAATATTATATTTTTGCAGCAGCAAAATAAAGTAAATAAAATAGCTTAAAAAATACTAGTTATATAATTTTTCGAGCTATTTTTAAAACGTAGCTATATATTTATATAAAATATAATAATATAAATAATTATATTAGCTAAGCTAGCAAAGCTAGCTTGCTTAAAAATTTATAAATATTTTATATGCTTTTATTTTAGCTTTTACTTAAATAAAGCAGATTAAATGCTAAATTAAAACTAAAAACAAATAAATATAACAAAAAGCTAGCAAAATATAATTATTAATAAACTAGGCTTATATATTAAATAGCAAGTAAAATATTTAATATTTTAAAATTAGCAAAGCATTAAAAAAAAAAAAATAAATAATATTATTTTAGCTTAGCTTAAATATATTAAATTAAATATTCTAGGTTTAATAAAGCGCTATAAAAGCAAATATATAATACGCGTTTTAAAAGATTAAAATAATAAATATAAATAAATAAAATAAAACAAAGTTTTTAAATAAAAAAGCTGCTAGCAATTAAAGCTAAATAAAATAGCTATTAATATTATATTTATATATAATTACAAGTTGTTTATAAGTTGCGTAGTATTTTTTTTTTATTAATAAAAATAATAGTTTAGCTTTATTAATATTAAAAAAAATATATTAAAAAAAATAAAAGGCGTTTAAAGCTTAGCGTAAAAGATAAAAAGATTTATAAGGTTATTGCTTTTAAATAAATTAATATATTTAATAGTTTTATTTTATATAATATATTTTATTATTTTTTTTATTGTTAAGCTAGCTATATAAGGTAGCTTATTTAGTAAAAATAGCAGGTAAATATATTTTAAAAAAGCTAAAAATATTAACTAAAAAGAGGAGAAAAAAAAAAAAAGCGTAAAATAATATATTATAAATATATAAAGGCGAGTATATATATAAGATTTACTAGCGGACCTGATTTTGCTAGGTATATAATAGGGTAAAGAATTGCTAATAAAGCTAGCTATAGTATAAAAAAGTTAAGATAAAAACAGCTAATATAAAAAAAGGTGTTTTAATAACGGCAATATTTTAGTTAAAGGAAAACAAAGGTAATATAAGTAATAAAAGTAAAAAAAAAAAGAAAGCTATTAAAGTAGCAGTAAAGCTATCGGTAGTAAAAAAAAGGCTTAAAAAAGGCGGAGAAAAAAAAAAGGCTATATTTTTAAAAAAAGCTAAAGGTTTAATATTAAGCAAAAAGCCGCCGCTATTATTATTGCTATTATTATTGCTATTGTTATTACTGTTATTATTACTATTATTATTATTATTATTATTATTATTATTATTGTTGTTATTATTACTATTATTGCTATTGCTGCTGCTATTATTGCTATTATTGCTATTATTACTATTATTACTATTGTTATTATTATTATTGTTGTTATTGCTAGGACTAAAAGGTATAAAAAGCTAGGTAAATAATAAGGTTAAAGCTTATAAAAAAGCAGCAGCAGCAGCGGCAGCAGCGGTAGCAAAAGCGGCAGAAAAAGCTTTAAATAGGTTAAAATAAAAAGAAAAAAAATAGCTAGCTAAAAAGGCGGAATAGCTGCTTGTAAATATAAAAGACAAGCAAGCCTGCTGCTAGATATAATAGCGGTAAAAAAAAAAGGTATTAGTTGGCAAGGTTAGCAGAGTCGGTATAATAAGCAGAGCGGCGTTTGCGACCTTAACTTTAACCTTGTTTTTTTTTTTTGCTGCTGCTGCTGCTGCTGCTGCTGCTGTTAAAGCTGGCGCAGTTAAATACGCTGAAATAAAAAAAATATAAATTTAGCTGCTTAATTAAAAAGCTTTTTTTTAAAGTTTAGCGGCGCGCTAAGTTTAAGCTTTTTTTTGCTTGCGCTAGCTATATTTAATATTTAATAAAAGCGCTATAACTAAAAAACCTAAAAAACAGCAGGTAGGCAAAGCTTTAAAAAAGCGCTAGACGCTTAAATTTAATTTTAAAAAAAAATAGATTAGACCTTGGCAAATAATAACAACGCTAAAAAAAAAAAAAAAAAAAGGCTGGGCCGTATATAATAAAAAAAAAAAAACTAAAACTAAAGTAATAAAATATATTAGTTTTTACTAGCTTTGTACTAGCTTTGCACTAGCTTTATACTAGTTTAATACTAGCTTATTATAAGCTAATATTAAAAAAAAAAAAAAAAAAAGGATAAAAAAAAAAAGAAAAAAATAAAAAAAATTAATAAAAAAAGAAGAAAAAAAAAAAGAAAAAAAAAAAAAGGGCGCAGGGTGCGCTTTTATAGTATATAGCTAAGCGCTAAAAAAGGCGTGCATTTTAAAGACTAAGCGGTAGCAAAAGAAAAAGCAGCACGGCTAAGTCTAGGTATTTTATTTTATATAGCAGCGCTTAATTAGCTGCAGCAAAGGCCTAGCAAAAATAATAATATAGCGCTATATATTTTAATTAGCTGCTGCTTTAAATTAAAAGATAGCGTTAAAGGTAAAAGCTAATATAAGTTAGCTATTATTAAATATATATAATAATAAAATATATATAATATATAGCGCTTTTTTTGCTAAAGTATATATAGCTAAAGCTTTAATATTATATTTTTGCAAAAATAGCATAAAATTAATAAAATAGTTTTTAAAATGCTAGCTAGCTAATTATTAAGCATTAAAGATTTAACGTGTTTTTTATATAAATAAACTATTAAATTAAACAGGCTACTTTTTAAGACTTTTATATATATATTAAAAAATCTTTTATTTTTTTTTTTATAATAATAGTTAAGCTATATAAAAAAGCTAATATATAGCTTGCTTTTTAAGCTTATAAAAGCAATTTATATTTATTTATATAAAATATAATAAAAATTTATAATATTTTTTATATAATTTTTATTTAAAAAATATATAGTTATAAAGTAAAAAATAAAACGCTACTTTTAAAGTTTAAATTAATTAAAAATAAAAAAAATTTTATTATATAATTTATTTTAGATTTAGTTGCGCGATTATTTTTGTTTTAATATAATAATGTTTAAAATATAGCCAACCAATTGTTAAAACTTTATAAAAAACGTTTTATAAAAAAGAATTAAATATTAAACTTTATATAAAAGCAATTTAAGCTTATAATATAGTTTAACTAATAAATTAATTATTAGCAAATAATAAATAAAAATTTAATTAAATATTGTGCTTGGTTTGTTTTTATATAAAAAATAATAATTAATAATAGGATTTAAAATAAAAATATATATAATTTTAACAAGATTAGGTTTGCTATAAGTAAAATTATATTTAATTTTATAATAATTATATTTAAACGCGTGCAAAAGTTATAAGCTGCTTAATTAAATAATTAAAACTAGTTTATAGTTATTTAAGCTATTTTATTATGCGGCTATATTATTTTATTTTATATTATTTTAGCAGGGTAAAACTATTTATTATTTTAGTATAAGAATATTAAATTATTAAATAATTAAAAAGTTAATATAACTAAGAATAGTTAAACAATTAATAAGCAAGGCTTAAATTAAATTAAATATTTTAATTAATATATATAAGCTTATATAAAAGGTTGCTACTGCCTTTTTATTTTTAATAGTTATAAAAGCTACTACTTATATAAATTTAAGTTATACTATAAAAAATATAATATTATTATTTTTTATATGCTTTTTTATTTCTTTTATTATTTTTAGCCTTTTAATATTAAATATTTTAGTTTTTTAAAATAGTTATATAATAAGCAAATTAAATATTTAATATAAGCGTATATTATATATATTAAAAAAGAGAATTTTTTAATTATATTTTTCTGCGTGTTTAATAAAGCAATAACTTTAAATAACGTATAAAAAAGGTTTAAAAAAGCAGGCTTATTGCTATATAACCTAGATTATATTATTAATTAGCTAAATTATTATTTAATTATTTTTTAAATCGAACTTTTATTTTTTTAATTGCTTAATTATTATATTATTTTAAATAACTTTATAAAAGCGAATTTATTATTTTAATATATTAAAAAAAAAATTATATAATATTAAAATAGCTTTTTAATTTTTATTATTTAAAGGCTAGGCTAAATAACACAAAATATAATAAATATTATATATTATTTTGCGTTATTAAAAAAAAAGATTGCAACTTTTTAAAAAATAAATTATTAGCTTAGCTGCTATTATTATATAAAAAGAACTTAACTATAAAAAAAAAAGTCTTTTATTATAGAAAAGATAAAAGAGTTATAAGCTATAAAAGATTTTTATACGTAAAAAAAAAAAAAAAACTATTAGAATAATTATTATATAAAAAAAAAAAAGGCCTGCGTAAAACGCTGTAAAGTTTGCAGCAAACTTAATTATAATACTTAAACTTATAAAAATAATATAAAAACATTTAATAAACTAGATTTTAAATAATAAATAATAATTATATAAATAGTTATTAAATTATAGTTATATATATATATAAAAGTTTTAAGAAGTAGCTTATTTAATTAAATAGTTTATTTATATAAAAAGTGCGTTAAATTTTTAAACGCGCTAATATATTTATATAAAAGGCAATATTATAAGTAGTTATATTAGCGCGTGCGCGCGCGAAAGAAAAAAAAAGGCCTAAGACTAAGTTAATATTATATTTATTTTTTAGCTTTAGCTTAAGTAAAGCTTATAAAGTGCTAGGTGAAAATATAGCAGGTAAGCAGGCCTAGCAAAAAATTAAAAGCATATAATTGTTTTTAAATTGTTTTTATTTTTTAAATAATATATATAACGTTAAATACTTTTAAATAGCAGAAGCTTTAAGAAAAAAAAAAAAAAGCAAATAAATTATATTATTTTAGTTAAGTTTAAATAGGCCAAGCTAAATATTTAAATATTTTAAGTCTTATAAAATATAGCGTTGCTTAAGATATAATATATATTTTATAAAATAAAAGTTATAAACGCAAGTAAATAAAACAGCTAAAAAAAGCTAAATAAAAAAAAAAAGCTGCTAAAAAATAAAGCTGTATTATATAGCTGTTAATATCGCATTATTTATTATATAATAAAGATATTATTTTAGTAAGCGCAATAAATATTTTTTATTAATTAGCAAAAAAGTGCTGGCTTTTTTACCGCTAAAAAAAAATGCTATAATAAAGCACGGAAAATATTTTAAAGTATATATAAAACAATAATATGTTTATTAAATCCGCCTTTATTATAACCTTAATATTAAATGGCTAAAAAGAATAATATTATTTATATATAAAAAATAAATAAAATAAATAGCTTTATATATTAATTTATTTACTAAAGTAGCTAAAAAGTAAAACTTTTATATAAAGAATTTTTATTTAATAAGAGAATTTTGCATATATATATAATTTAACTAGCTAAATAAGTAAACTAGCTTAGTATTATATAAATAGCCTTATATATAACTAAAGCAATAGCTTTATATATAGTTAATATTAATATATTAAGATTATAAACTATAATATGCCTTTATATAGTTATTAGAAAATATAAGAAATATAAAAAACTATAAACGCTAAAAAAAAAAAAAAAAATAATATAAAATATTTTTTTTTTTTTTT
>MU380463.1:0-32236 GCA_022495085.1 Xylaria sp. FL1042
AAAAAAAAAAAAAAATTTATAAATTAATATAAATATGTTTTAATTTTAAATATATTTATGTTATATATTATTATTATTTATTATTATTAAAAAATTATTTTATTAATTTAATTATATTAACTTTAATTTATAAAAGGTATATTATTTATAAGCAAGTTTATAAAACTTTGTATTTTTTTACAGAACTATATAACTATTTATATTTTGTTAAACTAATTTATTTATTATTATAATCGCTTGCGCAAAGGTTTATTATTATTATTATTATCGCAATAATTTAGCTTAGCTTTAATTTAACGTATAAAATATTTTAACTTGCTTATAATAGCTTGCTTAAGTATACTGCAGATAATTTTAAAAAGCTTTTCGGTTTTTTTTTTTTTGTTATTAGCTAATAAAATTAATATTAACTTATAAATATTTATATAAGTATTTATATTTTTTAATATATTTTAACCTTTTTTAAATATTATAAAATATATAAAAAGTAGCTAATAAAAAATATTAATAATAAAAACAAATGCTACTAAAATATTTTAAGCCAAATAAAATATATTTATTAAATAGACTATTATTTTTAATGCTTGCATATGCTTAATAATTTTTAACGTTAACTTGCTTAAATATAATATAAGCTACAATAGCTAAAGCTTGCTGTTATTTAATTGTTTTAAACTTAGCAGACTTTAATATATTTTTTTTATAAATTATTTTTAAAACAACTAAGCGTAAAATAATTTAAATATATTAATATATATTTATAAAACTTTATAAAATTATTATATATATTTAATTATTTTTAATAATATATTATATATTATTATATTTATATTAGTAAAAGTTATTTAAAAAAATATATGTTTGTTTAATATTGCTACTAGCGTTTGCAAGCTTGCTATAATTTTTTAAATGTTTGCTGTTTTAATGCTAAAATTTTATTTTTATTTTTTTAGTTTATAAATAATTGTTCGATTTTATATTAGTAAGTTCTTAAGCGCGTTGGTTTATATATACTTAAGCTTTAATATACTGTTTTTGTTTAATCTTAGCTTTGGTTTATTAGACTTTGTTTTTATTGTTTACAACGTTGCGCTTATTTCTACAACGCTTTACTATTTTGCACAAAATAGTAGGTCGATATAAATAGTTATAAATAGTTATAAAAGGCCTATAAACTTTATATAACTTAATATAATAATTAGTAGGCTTATATAAGGTTATATAACTATATTAAATTATATTTATAAATAAAAAATTTTTTATAGTTAAAAAAATATTTTTTTTTTTAATTACTTTACTAAAATAAATATACTAACTATACTTATTATTTATATATAATATACCTTATTAATTACCTTATTAATTTTATTTTAATAAATAAAAAAATTTTTATAGTTAAAAAAATATTTTTTTTTTTAGTTATCTTACTAAAATAAATATATTAACTATACTTATTATTTGTATATAGTATACCTTATTAATTACTTTATTAATTTTATTTTAATTTTACCTAGGGGTATTCCTATTAAAATTTTTATTTTTGAACAGTGTTCCCTCTTGGACACCCTAGTTTAGGGCTTGAACTCAGAGTTGAGCCGCCTGTAGCTAAGACCGAAATGCCTGCCCCCACCCCTGAGTCCATACCAACTTAGCTTAATATACCGAGGTCCAGGTCTCCACGCGCTTTATCTTTCCACTAAATCAACTTTAATTGTTGCCTTATATCTAGGCAAAACTAGGCATCATATTTAGAGCTAAATAAGGTTTATATTGATAATTCGTGATGTGTTGATGTCTCTTCATGTCGTCTAGCGACGTTCGAAAGGGGCGGCCGAATCGTGCACTCAAAGCTGCTCAGTGGTTATACGAAACTCAGAAGACCCAGCTCCGGGAAGGCCCCAATCGTTCTCAGTCTAACATCTCGTCCACGCGATTTGCCGCCGATAAGTTTTATGTTAGCAATTCTACTGTCGCTCACCAGCTCTTGGTCCTAAGAGCAGCAAGACACACGGGGTTCTGTAGTCAAAACCATACACGCATCCAATATCTTAAGTGGGATACGTATGTCTTTTTTTCAAAGACTTGTTAGAAACGATAAGAGGCTTCCAAAAATGTCGTAGATAGAATTATCGTTGTCTTAGTTCTTTAGTGATCAACTATAAGGATGAACTATGAGTTATATTGTCACACGAATGTAGTTATTCCATAAATCATGTGACTAATTTGTTTCATGAGGAAGCATCGTAACAAAATCAGAAGTCAAGCGTACCGATACAAACTACTAATTCGTCATGATCAAGCAAGCTACTGTGCGACAGTCGTATTCATGTGCAGATTGTTGTACAATCAAGAGTTACTGCAGGGTCTACTAGGAATTAGAGAATTGGAGCACAAACATAATCTATGTCTACATACATACATACTCCTCTCCATTCTCAATTCTTTCCCTCTCTGTGTTTTGGTTTTGTATGAGACTTATTATTCAGACTATTTATTTCGTACCTCGCTTTAATAGCTTCCTATTTCGTATTACCATCTAACCTAACCCACTCTTGTACATCTGGTGCGGGTCTCGGCAGTCATGACTGACGCCATCCTTTTAACTTATGATAACATAATACCTCCTAACCTAGCTCCTCGTTCAGGTTGATAACTTCTTATATACATTTTCCTCGTCACTAACTAGCTTATTACCACAATGAGATTTCTGAGCCATGACCGAGAGGCGCAAGCCTCAAACTCAAAGCGCCAAATGAAGCTTTTAGCGGTTGGGTTGCCAAGGTGAGTGAACAAAGCAGGCCCGTGGTAACTTCACTAATTTAGTTGTCTAACACTACGATCAAGATGCGCAGCAAGCTCTCTGCAAGAAGCTCTCCAGTCTGAATGGCTCGATTGTTATCCCACAATGCACATGGCGCATATTGTGCCCTAGCCCGAGAGAAGCCAAGTGAGTTAAGGCGTCTAGAGACGACAGCCAAGGCTTCAGTGCTGATATCAATAGCTGGTCGTCAAGGCACTACGCGAAGAGGACAAACAAAAGCGCCAGAAAATCCTGCATAAACTGTTCGACGACTACGCAGCCATCTGTGGTGCAAAGATTTCTTTGCTCATTGACACTGAACGAGGCGGTCGGTGATGATCGTATGGCTAACGCAATCAGAAAGATTTTCCTGGTATCGCCTTTACTGACGACCTTATGGATATGTACCCTGAGGCCAAGATTCTTTTGAACCTACGACCGGACCCCAATACATGGGGCAAGTCGGTTGAGGAAGCGCTCATGTTCTTCAATACGTGGACGTATCGTATCACAACGTTCCCCGTCAAGACAGACCGCCTGCATGTGCACATGCATCTTGCCGCGTTTGATATAAGCTAAGCCACCTATGAATTCACTTCCCTAGAGGCCGCGCCACAGTTCTAGGGACCGTCCCTTTGCCAGTCTAAGTCCTTGCCTCTCATAACTAGCTATGCCAAGAAACTTGCAAAGGCAGAGAGACGCGACAATGTATAATGTAACTAACAACCCAAAAGCTCTCCAAGCGCCGAATTGGGATGGGCAGGCCCCGGACTCCGGATATGTGGAGGCTATGGCACGACAAGTACAACCAGTTTGTGCGCGATGAAACGCGTAAGCGAGGACGGGCTGTGATCGATTGGGAACCTCAGGATGGTTGGGGGCCCATTTGCGAGCTTCTGGGCAAACCTATGCCACCTGGTGACTTACCATTTCCGCACTGCAACGACAAACAAGAAATGCAGAAATTGAAGATAATCTTAGTAGCACGGGGCTTGTGCTGCTGGGCGCTGTTGGGTGCCGGGGTTTGGCTCATTAGCTGGATTTTGCTTCAATACGGGCGATAGCGTTGTACCTAGCTGAATATGCTGGGCAAATAGCATTCGCACCCTTTTCGTCGATGAAAGCCTGAAATGCAGGGTATCTAGCAATATTCCCAATGTCTGGGTTGCTTCAAGGGATGTTTGGCAGTATCTGCTTAATGCGCAGCTCCATGTAATGACGCTGGCTGGCCGTGCGTTGGTATGCATGCTCTTCGACTTTCGTTTTCCGTCTATTAGTCTGTTCGACGGATGATCACTCTATCTAGCTGTCGGGTTCTTGATCGGGTTAGTAAGGGCGTCGTCGATTTCTTCATGCAGCACTCGATCCCTATCTAGCGTCTTAGCAAACTTGAATTAGCTATTGAACCACCAACTCGTCAGAGAGCTGGCGTCGATACACCATTGGTGATGCGTGATACCGAAACGCCTTAAATCGAACTTGTTGCCCTACGCTCTCCGTTTGTCGCGATGTTGGAATACCCGGCTTATAAGGTGTCTTTCGCCAAGAGCACCCAACTTCTACAACGTGCTTCAAGTGTTGATACCACCATACTGTTAGACCTTTTCTTGAAGGAAAGCATGAACTCTAGTCCCGTGATTGTGTTATTTAGAAAGCGAAATGCTGATCGGATTAGCCGTCGAATGATGATTCTAACGAAAATATTAGCACAGCCACCCCCTAACCTAAAATGTGGCGCACTAGACTCTTACCCTAGGTTAATTTAGTCAATTGCTTGTTTAGCTTAGCCAAGTGTCAGCATGTTCTAGGGATGAATGCAAGAGCTCTATTTTACCAATTACTTTAAAGTTTAGAGATAAACAATTGCCAAAGGATCTCACCAGTCAGGCCCATTACGGTATTTCATTTTTCAATGCGATTTGGATACGCTGCCGTGGCCGCTTCCGCATTCACCCCTCAGCTGCCGCTGTCTAGACAAGCTCGACTTTATGAATGCCGATGGCAAGTCCCTAGCCGACTATTTCTCTAAACTGACTAGCTATGTGGCTGATAGAGACGTCCACCTTCAAACTAAAGTTCGTCGCAGAGGCCGAGAAGGGATCTTACGCTATTTTATCCCATACCTGGGGAGAAGACGAGGTGTCTTTCGAGCAGTTTCGCAACTTTGGTCCGACGTGGTTAGACAGCGCACAGCAACATCGGTTTAGCAAGATTGTCAAGACCTGCGAGCTTGCTACCCAGCATGGCTTGTCATATGCCTGGATCGACACCTGTTGCATAGACAAATCTTCTAGTGCAGAGCTCTCGGAGGCAATCAACTCCATGTTCAAATACTACCAGGATGCCGCCTTTTGCATAGCATTCATCTCGGATCTTCCCAGTCCTTCTAACACCGCGGCAATCAACCTTGGTTTTGAGAGCCAGTTTCCTTGCTGTAGATGGCTGACGCGAGGTTGGACTCTTCAGGAGTTGATTGCTCCTTCACAAGTCTTGTTCTACGACTCGACCTGGACCTTCAGAGGATCGAAACAAGACTGGAAGCCTCTTCTATTCAAGGAGACAGGCGTAGATGAGTCTATATTGGATAATCCAAATGGCCTGCGACTTATTCCGGTAGCGCAACGCATGTCATGGGCTTCGAAGCGTCAAACCACAAGAATCGAAGACATGGCCTATTGCCTCTTCGGAATCTTCGACGTCAACATGCCACTGATCTATGGAGAGGGCCGGAAAGCTTTTATTAGGCTACAAGAAGAAATTGCAAAGGAATCATGTGATTTGTCTCTGTTCGCATGGCAACAGCTAGATTCTTCTCAAAGCTACCGAGGAATATTGGCACGATCTGTGGCAGAGTTCGTTCATTGTCGTGGAATCAAGCACCGAACCAAAGGCGCAATTTTCCCTCACGAATTCACCCTGACGAATAGAGGCCTTCGCATCGAAGCCTCATTGGTACACGTTCCAGCTGCTAGCAAGGATTTAATATGGAACCTAGGTTTTTCATACCGTGACGATTGGCCCATTGATACATCTGAAGGGTGGATTGGAATCTACTTGGCGAAAACCCAGAACGGCTTCGTCCGTGCCAGACCAGGCGAGTTGTTTGAAGCTGGGCTTCAGGGGCGTATGCGAAGCCCAAACGGACTAATACATATCCGGAAAACGGTAGATTCGCTCGAGTCACTTGATGTAGAGAGAAGATTTGAATGCGCCATAAGTATCGAACTAAATGAATCGCTAGTTTGGCCTCATGCCATTACTTTAGAAACCTTCGTTCCAGAGTCCCTCTGGGTCAGAAATCACGCATGCTTCCTCCACCAAGGTCGAGGAATTAATGCATATATTCGGGGCAGGGTTCGCCTATCTGAACGCATCGTCCAGCCCATCATTATAGCCTTCTCTACTATGAGCACGCCTATTTGCACCATTTGGCACCCGCGCGACGCTCTATGGAATTCTGTTGATCATTTTTTGAACATATCCAATCAAAGGGCGGATTTCGTTGCGGTTGACTATTTAAGAGTCCACTTTCTAAGCCGAGAACTTTCATTGGAGGCGAGGAAAGATATCGAAATCCAGGGTACAAATAGCTTCATATCCATCTTAGCAGAGCTAAAAAGGCATACCTCCGAAGAAGGGCAATCGCTTTTCACATTGCACATCAAGGCCTTGACAAGCCAGCGGGCTTTCAAGCAAATAGATTCTGCCACCATAGAAAACCCACGCCACACACCATTTTTCTCCCATCAATCAAGGAACCCAACAGCCTGAGCCTCCAGTTAGCAATAAAGTTATGATTGTCATAGAGAGTAGCTGTTCTTTTATATTTAGCTAGCTTTTAGAGGATACATGAGCCACTGACGAACAGCATCGTTAACGTTGCTGTGAGAATATGGCTGTCTTTGGTAGGTTCTTTACCCGCACGCTAATTCTACCCTAGCTTTTACCTAAGTAATTCCTGTCCCTTTCGCCAAGGAGAGGGAGAAGGAGCTGTGCGAATAGCGGTCCCGTTCGTAGCGCTCAGTGCTGCATAATAATACCTGTAGCGTCTGCGGCGTGGCGTGCCCAGGCCCGAGCCTTGAGAATATTGCTACCCAGTTGAAAACCATCGTTGGGTATCTTGGTAGAATTGCGAGCGTCTGGTAGCGACCTTTTCAATTAAATAGCTGATTAGAGATATAATGAAGGGTTCTAGTAATCCTCCTATTACTATTTATATCCGCATTGGCATTGTTCTCGCTAAATTAACGTTTAATGTAGTATTAACTACATTAACTTAAATCGGCTCGCTTCAGCATCATGATCGCAGACATCATCGTCATCCTTGCTAGGAATGGTCAACACTCACATTTTTAGGCCAATAATATTCAGAAGGATAGAATGGATATTTAATGATCAAACAGAGCCTGTTAAGCCTATTTTAATGGCTATGCCTAGAGAGCGAATGCGCGTGTATTATGTGTATCACGGCAAGTTTCTGGTATTGAGCGCAATATATACAGCGATATAATTGATAGGCTAGAAAAGATGAAGGTGATATCTCAGTTATGCGGCTCGGATATTACATGACATCCCACTCCTTTACTGACGCGATTAAAATATTGTGTCTGACATGAAGACCCGCCACGGTATTATCAATGCACACCCCAGAGAGAAAGAGTAAGACACGATCTTATAAGAAGAATAAAATGTAATACCGCCTGAATTGGCTGTCTCGCTCATCCTGATATTATTAATAACGACGGCACTAGAAGACATATTAAGATCCTGTCTCCATCGCTTACCCGTCTTCATAAACGGCGCCAACAACCAACACGTCCAGGCTCAACGCGGCTATTGAAACATTTGTCTCTTCTGTATGGTATATAATGAAGATAAATCCTGTTCATTCACGGTGTTTCAAACCATTACAAGCTTCCTCCTTTTCTAACACAGACTCATCCCCACGGCCATCCCTAACCCATTGTTCTCAAACGAAGATCCTACATAGGTGTCGAGATCGGTGGGGGTGCTATGTCTCTCTGATCTATTCCACTAGCTATTTACTGATACTTCAGACTGCTATCTCATTCTATATCAACGCGTCATGTCCGTTTCCTTGCCTACTCGTGAATCTATGCTGCCACTTCTTGTCAGTCAATTCGCCTGGGGTTGCTCCTGTTCTATTGAGTCGCTCTTCTCAGCCTTCCGCTTTCCATCCTCATCCGTGACAGAAGCTTGATTGTCGGGGGTATTCTTCATAGAGCACCATCTTATGGCCAATGCGGGAATGGATGATACAGCAGCTAGTGCCAGCGATATATACAATGTTAGAATAAGCGATTTGCTATAGCCTTCTCGTATCTGGGGCTGGAGATCAGGGGGGAATGAAGACAGGAAATCGCTAGCACCTGAGCCAAGGACGGAGGAAATATCAGTATTTGGGGCGACATCCAAGAGTCGCTGGCGAAGCTCGCTCTGGAAGAGAGTTTGAGCGGCCGCGACGAAGACTGACGCGCTGAGATTTTGTAGTAGCGTGATCAGAGTGACTCCAATAGGGACGTCGGCGGGATCGAGTACGGTCTGGACGACATAGCTAGGTTGACCAAAGCCAAAGCCGATTCCAAAGCCGTACAGCAACTCGTATCCAACGACGTGTCCCGTGTCGGAATTCAAGTGGATGGTCGTAAGTAAAGCGGATCCTGTGATGGCCAGACTAGTGCCAATAATCATTCCGGGATTGTAATACCCGACCGAGCTGGTGAGGCCACCTGCAGCTACCGAACATACAACGTAACCGGCAATCAGAGGAATCAGTAGAGTCCCAGCACCCAGCGCGGACTTGCCATGTAAGGCTTGGAACCAGACAGGGAGATAGAGAACTGCAATGTACACACCACCTGTGACGCAAGTGGCATAAGCTCCCGCGAGCCAAACATCGCGGTTCTTAGCCATGGCTCGAGGTATCGTGCGTGTTTTCCCAGTGATGGAGGTTGCTTGTGAAACAACAAATACAATAGCAAGAACTCCAGCGACTGTGAACAACGCGATGATTCGACCATCGCTCCAAGAGTAGGTGGCGCCTCCCCATTGGAGGGCTATCAAAAGTGAGGTTAGTGAGCCGATCATTGATAGGGTTCCGACAAAGTCAAGCTCAGTTAGCCGGCCTGCGATAGTGCTAGAACCGCCGTTGGTCTCGTGGTGTATCTTAACGAAGAGCGCACAGAGACCAATGATGCCAGCGCCTAGAGGGAGGTTGATTCCGAAACACCATCTCCATGTCACACGATCCGTCAACGCACCGCCGATGAATGGGCCGACTATAGCTGCTAGTCCGAAAGCGCCTGACATGATTCCGAGATAACCGGCACGCTTGGAGAGCGGAATGGTCTTGGTCGTGATCAGTATCCCCCCGGAGAATATGCCGGCTGCACCGAGGCCGGCTATCGCTCTTCCGATGATGAGGGCCACTGAGTTGGGAGCTGTTGTGCATATCAAGGACCCAATCTCAAAGAGCACAATCGCTAATAGGTAGATGGCCTTGATGGGGAATAGAGTGTAAAGCTTTCCGTAGAACAGCTGAAAGCTGCTCAGAGTCAATAGATATGCATTCGACCACCATGCTATATCTTTCAGGCTCTTAAATTCATTGCTGATCACGGGTGTCGCTGTGGCCAATATGGTTTGGTCCTTAAGCCAAGTCAGGGAAACAAATCCAAGGCGAAGAAATTGACAGTATTATTGCCATACCATGCCGGTGAGGAAGACGGCCAAACAAAGACCGACCATGATCAAGAACAATCGGCGCCCATCCGGCTGCTGGGTCGGACCGCCTGGGTCAGCGACACTTTGATGTGAAGCCATTGCGGCGTTTAGTAGATATTCTTCGCGGCGCACTGATTGATGTTAGGGGGATTCGAGTGGTAGCGACGAATTCATCAAGAGTTTGGGCTTGGTTGGCAACGACGGTTTTCAAAATGAGATCGAATCTCTAGTGTACGGCTTTGATTGCATGCTCCTACCATGGGGGAGCACATACACAACGTTGCCGCAGAGGCGCGGAATCCGATTAACCGAAAGGGGGGGGGGGGCGCTGGTAGCTCAGGATCAGGTGAACCTGCTCTATCTGCGGCAGCAGCACCAACAGCGCCCGATATTATGCAGGCCCTTGCTAAGTATGATTACGTAGGTCCACGATATAATGTACAGTATTCACCAGCTAGTAGGTTGCATTTGGAGTAGGTAAGTCGTATGCAGGGTCAAGTCACTACTGGCATGTAATTAATGTTGTGAGTACTGATCTCTCATTATGCCTCACCTCGTAGTCGTATGATGCTATTTTCGGAACGCTAAGAGCAGCAGGCTACATTACATACTTGATTTACTCTGTGGTAAATCGGCAGCCTGCATCAAAGATCAGAGGGTACAAACTTGCCCACGAATAGTAAAGAAAGAGGATGGAAAGGAGGAGAAAACATGTAGAGTCCTCGCCCATCCATGACAGGATTCTTGCACTACTTCAGTTGTTTACTTCAGGTCAAAAGCAGCCCCGCCCCCTTTATCTTTCGCCCTTTATTCTCTTCTAACTTTACACTATCCAATCTGACTGTTATGTCAGAGCCCTTCACTAGACTCAAGATTAAATTTAAACGCAAGCTTGGTTTTCTCCGCGCCGCTCCCTCTAAATTGTCTTCCCGCACCATGGACTTCATCGATGTAGCTATCATTGGGGGAGGGCCTGCTGGCCTCACAGCAGCCGCCACGCTCGCGCGACAGCTACATACGGCGGTGGTCTTTGACTCTAAGAGTTACAGAAACGCAAATGCCTCTTCCATGCATATGGTGCCCGGCTGGGAGAACAAGAACCCCAAGGAGTTCCGTTCTGTCACAAGGGCTGAAATCCTATCTAACTATTCGACGATCCAATTCGCTGACGTTGAAGTAACCAAAATTGACAAGGAGAGTGATTCCCACTTTCAGGTCTCGGATGTGAGCGGCAAACAGTGGAACTTCCGAAAGGTTCTTCTAGCCGTGGGCTCTTCCGACACCTTCCCCGATCTTGAAGGCTATGCTGATCTATGGACCAAGCGCATGTAAGCTACCAACTACTGCCATATGAGAAACCTCTGCTAATACTATACCCAAGCTTTCACTGTCTGTTTTGTCATGGGTATGAAGACAAAGGCGCGACTTCTGCCGGGGTCCTGGTGGTGTCTCCCATCCTGATTCCGGCACTGGCGGTTCATATGGCAGAAAACGCCGCCCAACTGAGCAAGACTGTCTCGCTCTATACTGATGGCAATGAAGACATGGCCAGCCAATTGGCCTCTGTGCAGAGCTCCCAGTTCAAAGTTGAGGCCCGCAAGATCAAGCGTCTCACGGCTAGTAAGACATCTAACTCTGTCACCGTTGAATTTACCGACGGCACTCAGAAGGAGGAGAAATTCCTGGTCCATAACCCCCTTACTAGTGTGAAAGGGCCATTCGTAGCCCAACTTGGAATTGCATTGACACCCATGGGGGACGTTCAGGCCGATGCACCCGCCCATCAGACCAGCGTGCGCGGCGTCTTCGCCGCAGGCGACTGCATCACCCCTTACAAGGTGATTCCCGGCGCAATTTCAAGCGGGTGTAACGCTGCAGTCGCTGCCAGTACCCAACTGCAGGCCGAAAAGTACGGACAGCCCCCAATGTTCTAAGGTTGAGGGGGGACCTGAAGAAGAGCAGCACCATCAGATATCTGTAGATGTCCAGAATTTCATTTCCACCGTGTTCACTGTGGTATAATACGCGCGCCGCGTATGCAACCCCGCTTCTACTGCCATGCGCTTATTGTACTATGCCCCGTCTGATTACGGAATAAAATGTGATTAACGACTATCTGTAAACAGCATATCAGTGTTCAGCGCGTGTGCTAGTATCACACCCAGATCCTCCAACAACTTTAAGAGGAGCCCAGTGCAGTTCGACAGACTTCCCGCATCCAAAAATGAGGGCTCCGAGGAGGAAGCCAGTGGACCATAGAATGATAAATCCCATGACTACCTTAGATGCCCAGTCAAATGCGGATCCCTTATGCGAAACAAATATGCGGCGGCAGAAAAGCACGATGCTAGCCTTTACACAGCCGTATGCAAAGGCCATCAGGAACTGAATCGCAAATTATAGCTAATCATACTATGGTTAATGCTATTATCAACAACGTAGTGGTAGTAAACACACGTTTGCTACTAGAATATAAGCGTCGAGAAACTATCCGTACGCCTCGGCAGCGTTGGCGCCGCTGGGTAGGGGGGTTGGATAACCCATGAGCTCACCAGTAATAAAACCAGCACCTATGAAAGTGATAAAGACAGCTCCAATCAAAATGCACCAATCGTCGAAACCGGCAGCAGCCTTTTGCATAGTTCGAATATAGAAGCGAACAGCGACTATCCCGAGAGAGACCAGCGGCAGAGCGATGCCAGCACCAAGGACATCGCCTGAGGTAACTAGGGAGAAGGGCAGTTGATACCACTGAACGAGGGCCATGGCTAAATCGTTTACTCACGCCGTTGGCTTCAAATGATGCGAATCAAGCTGCCAGCGATAGCAATCAACCACATCAACCGCGATGATTCGAAGGTAAATATATGATTAACAACGCCAAACGAACTCTACCACACACAGAGGTGATGCATCGAAACATCACCCCCGGAGCACCTCATGGCTGCTGCATGAATGCTAACAGCCAAAATACAAGAGGAACGCTGTTCTGTAAGCGACCTCGATCACCACGCACAATCGAACATCAGGGATCGAGGACCTGCTAGTCACACTGCTATAGTTTCATTCTCACTTATCGATGGGGTTCTTTCATATTTCTTTTCCCGCCCTTTTTAGTTGTACACTTTGTGGCTAACACACGCATGGCAGGTTGAACTGCCTGCGTTAAACGGTAGCTCTCATCACATATATTTGAACGAAGGAATTCTTGACGTGGTACCATCATCCTTCGAATGGTGCCTTGTGACTTGTTGGAGCGACGCGCATAACGGTGCGTGGCCAAAGATGCTAAGGAGGATAGATGTGAAGGATCGCATGAGAATTGGTTGCTACCGTAGCTCAACCTGCGATCTGCGACTAACATGCATTTAATAACACACCAACAGCCTACCTGCAGTACTAACACTTCAGAGCACTTACGAGTCGCGGTAGGCTGACCCGCACATAGAAGTCGCCGAGAGAAGGCGGCGTACGCTAGGTGAGGAACGCCGCCACTAGAAAAAAAGCAAATCGGGAAAACAAAAACAAAAGAATGAAACAAGCAGAGGATAAATGTAAGTTGTAGACAATATGGCCGTGTCTGATGAAAGACGGTTACCTACCGTCAAGAGGAGTGAAGACATGGATAAATATAGCATATTATGGCTGCATCTAATATTATCAAGGGAGAATAGGTAGGTGACGGTGACGGTGCGCCATTAGTGCCAACAGCGCAAAACTTTTGAGATAAACATTTGGAGATAAACCTTGGGAGATAGCCCAAGGACACCCCAACAATAACAACAACAACCTATCTACGCAATATAGATCTCTGCAATATAGAAGTTATACGCCGAACTTGAGTAACCAGGTTGCAGCCGTACTGCTGAAGACGACGGAATACGCTTAGCTATTCAGCCTTTCGACTAGCCCACTCGCGAAAGGCTGACATAGCCAGACCTACAATGTTTATGTATGGGTGGTTGCAATTTATGCATAACCACATTGGTTTACTTGGCTTTTAGGGGTCGAAGCTCTGATATGGTGCCACTTTTTGACGCCGCACAGCTACAATATGGTGTGTTACACAAAGACAATCGAGGCAAGTCACGCATAATATATGTAGATCAGTAGTTTATGCGGTCTGTAGGCCTTAATAATCGCAAGGCTAGGATTCGTTAGAGGCATGGATCTTAGGCGTCGTCAGTATGTTTCGCTGCACATCCATAGTGTAGAATGGGGACGGGGTGTATGTAATTCCCATTTGTCGTACCATCTTGATAAGTCTTCATTTGTGCTGAAGCTATATTTTTCAAAGCAGCTACTTAGTGTTTTTTTCCTCCAAGGCCATAGCGTCAGACTCAGTGGCTCAAAAATACCATCTATTAGGCTCAGAAGACGATGAGGCGTCTAATGCATTGTTCCTCTGCTCACATGGATACGACAGACCGTTGGTAAGATGGAAGCCCCTGTCGTGGAAGTCAATTTCGTTTATTACAGTGATCATGGTATCAGTGATCGTAAGCAGCTTTGCGCTGGGATATGCATTCCGTGCAAGCAGATGCGCTTCAACTCTATCGCCTTACAGTGAGCAACATGGCCATTTGCACTCCAGTCCGTCGAACTAACCCTTGCTTCCTTTAGTGAAGCTTTCTACCGATCGTTCGGATAATACCCTCTGGTGGACCACTATGTACAGTAATGAAACTCCAAGAGAGTTAGTCTGGTAGTATCAAAGAGACAAACCTCGACAACACAATACCACGTACAGCTACACTGGACTCGAGTTAGTACCCTCTGTAGTGATATCTTCTATCCTTATCATTAATACTTTCAG
Organism: Xylaria sp. FL1042; assembly: GCA_022495085.1. NCBI lineage: Eukaryota > Fungi > Ascomycota > Sordariomycetes > Xylariales > Xylariaceae > Xylaria > Xylaria sp. FL1042. The sequence continues at coordinate 14,361 of MU380463.1, forward strand.
AGTGTTCAGAAGAGAGGGAATTTACTGCATGTCGGAAGGAGCAGATGTGCTTTATTATATTCGTTTTAAATGTAAGGGAAGTTTAGCTTCGATATTCACTATATGACAATATATTATAACGTTGAATATGATGATCGTTGGGTGTTAACTGTTGTGCTAAGATAACAGCGCATTCAAAAGTTATAGCAACACAATATCAACCAGAAGTTCCGGCTGTAGTATATATGTCACAATTAGATAAGAAGCGTAAGAATAACAGTATTCAAAATCAAAACATTAAATTGCAATGTGTGTACTCCAGACACCACGCTTTCGAGACCTGACCACGGTCACTGTGGCACTTCTAGAGACTTCCGGAATAAGGAGAAAACAATCGTTCAACTTCATCTCAAGGAATAAGCTAATTTAGTGGCCGCCTAGATGAGCCAATGGGCTAGTCTCTTGGAACCCCATGGGTTCTTAACAAGAGGCTGCATTGGGGTTTTATAAAGCCTGGTAATTATAAGTTCACCCTTGCCAATTCTCGATCACACGAACTCGTTCGAATATAAAACCATCCACCTTAGCCGAGTGTCCCTTTACGACCACACTTTCAGCTCCAATTTTTACTTATCCCTATACAAGAGAGCACTCCCAATCGTTAAAACTACCTTAACCGACAATAATTATGTATAATACTAAGCTTTCTTTCTCTATGGCTGCCCTAGAGGGTGTGGCTCTGGCTTAGAAGGTTCCTGCTTCAGTTTGTGTCTCAAGCAGACAGTACTTGATGACGGCGGGCCCTACCTTACCTTCAGCACTCTCACCCTGCGCGAGCTACCTCCTAGATCCTGGAACCCAACTGATCCAACTGCGACGGTCACGCCACTCCCAAATCCCTTGGGAGACTCGGCATACTACGTTGATTTACTCTGCATCATCGCCGCGCAACTACCATCCTCAGTGTTGCCCGACTTTGCGTGTTGGGGCTCTGGACTTCTAAGTTTTGGAAGCATTCACCTCAGCGAGTTTGATGCCTACGTCACGGATTGCGTTACCACCGGAGAGGCAGTTGTTACTATCATTAGCCCCCCAACATCCTCCTCACAGGTACCAGTAGTCTCTGCCTACCGCTGTCCCCAGTAGTGTGTCTAACGGCGTTGGTTCCACTACCGCTGCCCCAACGGCTACCAGAGTCAACTCAACCTCCAGCACTTCCGCCACGTCGGTCGTCACAGCCGCTGCGGCTAGGCCTACCGGTACCTTTGTTGGTACGGTGGCAATATGTGGCCGCATCGGTGTTGCGGCCATGCTCTGAATTACCATATGGTACTCATTATGAATCTGGCTTGATTCCACGGTGTGAACTTCACGCTACTGTTACATTCCCTTTCATATTGTCCGGGGCTTCTAAAGCAAGAATAGCCTCCCACTTCCGGACTCATGTCATTCATAGTTGAAACACACAATGTGGTTGGGCAGTTTGATTACGTCGGAGGCTGATTAAAAGTGTGATAAATCTTTTTGAAGATGAAATCTATTCGTTCCTTGAATCAATGTAGTTACGTATACCAGCCTTAATTACAGTAATCAAGGAGAAATAATACAAGGTCTGATTGACTGAAGTACTACCCTCGTGACCTTAACGTACTAGCGATCTGCGCTCTCTCAGGAGATTTTTAGTGTATTCAACCATAGTAGACCGCTTAAATCCGATGAATGAAGTTGATTCGCGACTGGTGTATTTAATAGGGCGCCTCGAGTGCAGTGATGAGCTATGTTAAAAAGTGAGGCTTTAACTCTTGCTTATTTGAGACACATTGACGGATCTCGGAGGCCTTCTAGAGACTCGAGCCTCTAGGAGATATTTTTGGCCGAACCTACACTTCCTAGGCCCTTCAAGTAGTTAATTTTATGAGGAACTTGATGATTGAAGAACATAATACAATTGGCTAATTGGTAGGAATCTTCCCTAACAAAGCTATGTGTTATCACAAGGGCTGTGCATAGGGCTTGGAGAATCACTCTGAATGAGAATAATATTCTTATGGTCGCATGGATCCCTTGACTACCTTCGAAGCCTCTCAGGGCCTCCTGGGAGTCAGGGTATACGTACAGCATTTCCTTCGACCTTAGGCCCTCTGTCTCAGCGTTCAGCTCGATGTCTTGGATGCCTGGATAGCTTTATTTACTTCCCATCCAGACTTTATGCGATACGCCTTCATACCTATACGAATATGACTTACAAAGGGCCTTTACATCTCGCGGGGCGTGGCATAGGTAGCCTTCCGTTGAGAGATCTACCGCATAGGTGATCTCCCGTTAGGTGGTCTCCCGTATACACGCATGCTTCCGTGCTACATGTGTATCCTTTATTGCCCGACGCCTTATTGTGTTTAAATCTCTGTCCTTTGCTGACCATTCCCCTTACTTTTCTTCTACAATACTCCGCTAGTGGGGACAATGCTAGCACTTCTAAGGTAAACCACCTCATCATATGGTGACTGTACACTTGTTATCAGCACATATCATAGCAGCTACGGTTTAAGACATTAAGATTGTTCGGACAAGCATAAGTGTATAACAAGCAACTGTGCAAGTTCCCAGAGAGCAGATACGATATAACATAATCTGCTATTGGAACACAATGACTATATATAATGACTCACTTAAACGTCACCTAAGCGAAACTTACTATTGCCTCTCCCCTTCGAAGGTATAACTAATACTTGCGAGGGTTGGATAGCTAGGATCGAGACCTATCGTATCATAATTGATAGTTGAAGCCCAAGACACTCATTGTATATAACAGCATAACATAATTCTGCAATATTGAGGACTCAAATGTATATAGGGGTACAGCTTCATGTAAGATGAGATTTCTTGTACTAGTCTTGACCACTGGGAAAATGACCGTCTTCGTAATAAGTATAACCAGATAGGCGAGTATTCACCCTTCCTTTTCATCAGTTTTACTTTCTCCCGCGTCTGCCTTACCAAGCTTCTCCTCGTTTATATTGACAGACTCGAAGTCTTCCCTGTGCGTCATGAAAACTTCTTCGTTGATATGTCGGTGTCTCCACCAAAAGATGATTGTCTGAACGAAAAGAGCGATAGCCGGGGCGGCCCAAGCCCATATAAGAGTAGGATCGGTAATGGCTGGGACCAAAATCTCTCCTAGAGCGCTGGACAAGGCAGTCATGAACAAGAAGAGAGCAACAACAGTGGCCCTCATGTTTTCAGGGGCACGAGCGTAGGCGAGCTCATAGGCAGTGACGTTAACAAAGATTTCCGAGAGGGCTCCCAAGGCTACGTTTGGAATCTGCCACCAGATGTTAATAGGCGATACATCGTCGCAAGTACTAGCTTGGTATCCGCTATTGAGAGTCAGTATATCAATAAAACTATCAATGAATTCGCGTCTAAGTCACTAACCATGGACTGGTTTCATATACACGGTACTGAACGATAGCTCCAATGACACCTGAAGCGGTAGCAAGAAGGAATCCGAAGATCATGCGGTCGATACGTCCGAACTTGATGCCCTTACGCTGAATGAAAGGATACACGACTTGTGCTATGAATGGCGATGCCACAATAATAGTCAATGGATTGAAGTTGTTCAAGAGATCGTTAGGTGCGCCGTTGGAGGTCATGGCGGCTCCTTGGTTACTCTGCACATTACCCACACCGCCGTCATTCAGATTCCAAATAGGGATGTAGAGGAACACTTGGACGGCGTCCCATGTACGTTCGCAATCGCTGACATCTTTCTCCGAGTAACTGACGACTATGCCGCCCTCGGCTAGTGTAGAAGGTCTAACGTTGTGCCAAAAGTTCTTGGAAAAGATATTGCCTTTGCTCTTCTTGAGTGCCGCAATGGTTATTTTGGCGAAGCGCGTCAAATCGGAACCGACCGGCGGCTTTCTGATTGTTCGTTTATACACTGCAATTCGCTGAGGTCAGCTATCAGGCGTGAAAGTATCATACGATGATATAATACAGAATGCCAGGCTTCAGACGCAATCTGGATTTGTATAAAAAGATAAGTATAAGGAAAAAGAGAAGCGATTCTAACGGCCACTTGGCTGCGGGGGGGCTTTGGATATGGCGGACGAATCGTGCTAATAGCGGTAATGAGGTTGGAGTGCCATGCCAGCCACGCACCGGCCGCGATACAGGAGCTATAACCCCTATATACCCTCACCTCTTGACAAGAGACCCCTTCAACTAGAATATTAGGTAGAACAGGCGGGAGCAGGGTTGAAAGACGAGGGGCAAAGATCATGTATACTTACTCGCAGCCAGCAATACTGGCAACAGGAAGTAGATAATACCGGGCGCGAGGAAGGCGAGCCAAAAGCCGCGATACTTTTCAATATAGACGACAGCGATCGAGAAGAAGGCACCGACATTCACGAAAGCATAAAATATCAAGAGGATATGGCTTATAGTCGTTTCAGGGTCCACGAGAACCTTCTCGCCCGACTTGAGAACTTTGGTATACTCGCGTTGGTATTTGTATTGGTCGATCAGGGTCGGTGCGACGTTGGGCTTGAATATACCAGCTCCAATGGCTAGAAGGAAAAAACTGACGAGAAAGGGTGCTTCGCCTTTTCCGGCCTTGAGAAGAGCTGGCGCTGCGCCACCAACTAATTCCTCACAGTTAGTATCTAGATATCCCATGCTTAAGACCCGTTTGACGTACTGCGGGAATCAATTAGGTTAGCTTATATACATACGACCCATATCATAACGAGTACTCACCTCATGATAACATGCGCGAGTCCACCGATCAGTACACCATACACAATGGCTGGGTACCGACCGACCTTGGTGTCAGCCCACCAAGCACCGAAGATGGGAATAACGTAGGCCAAGAAGGTGAACAGTAGACCCAGTGCGGAAGCTGTCTGAAGGCCGAGGCCAAGTGCCCCTGCGTGCGCATTGGGGTCGTTGCCGTTAATCGCGCCTGTACCATTGCCACCCTCTGGAAGAGGAAATTGGAGGAAATTGTTGAAAACGGCCTTGACACCATAGTAGGAGGCGCGTTCGGATGCTTCGACCAAGCACAAAGTCCAGGCAGTCCATGGGACCGTATCATACACTTTGCGCAAGGTTTTACGCTCCTCCTCCGTAGGTGGCGGATAGCGCTCAAGGTCTATTACATCTTGGCTGGATGCCTCTAGTGAGTCGACTTGAGATTCCGCGGCCTCATGGACATTGGGCCCCTTTTCGGCATCTAAAGACTTCTTAGTGGAGACCACGGCGGGTTCCACGACGTCGTGGTGGACATTCAAGCCGACGACATTCTCAGAGCCGATGGTATTCGCGGAAGCTGTACGGGAGTTCATTGATTAGTGATAGCCAAGAAGGCATTATAATGCGACGTAACTTGCCCATTATCATCAGATGGTCCGTCTGCGACGACACGGGTGTATAACAGCGTCTTGGCAGATTAGCAATAGAATTCTGATTACAATCTACACTAGCAGAGAAAGGGAGAAAGAGAGGGTAACCATATCCACGTAGACTATCCTCTTTTATATGGACGGCACGTTACCAAGCGGCATTCTCAAATACTTACTGTATATCCTCAGAAGAGACAGCTAGTGTGATGGCAGGTGGTATCTTACGTGCCCAGCCATTCGCGCAATTTGCCGCCGGCTGAGAAGCACCGGCTCGCCCTATAGTAGCATCCCATTGATAACCTTGGCGGCAACCACGGTGGGAAGGTGGGAAACTATTGATGCTGAAGCGAACTTGTAGATCAAGGGCACTAATATGGCGACACCTCGTCTTGGGGCCCTTGCGTGATTACTACCATGTATGGCCTCTTGGTATCCCTCTTGTATCGCACGGTGCAACCGCAATGACGGGACCTTAGGCTCAGCTCGCCTGTGTAGCATGTGTAGTGTACACGGATGAAATCCGTGTAGCCCTACATTACGTATAGAGTATACGAATGGGATGTTATCTGGTGCAAGGGGGTTTTGAATCCTGGTACTATTTCCCTAAAACAGATATCATGAAATCATGCTGTATTGGGACTAGCCTTGCTGCATCTCTCACCCGGCCGTACTATTAGTATGTACGCTTTGGGATGGAGATACGGCGTATGTGATGCATCAACCACTCTCTCTAGTCGAAACCTTTATCTCGCCCCGCGAACAATCCAACAACCCATGTAGTAATATATGCTGTGCCGCACCTCCTCGACCAAGGGAGGTGTTTTGTGTACATATAGCAGAGATGGTGAGTTGTAAGTCGGTCTACTGTACTCAGTAGGCTCTCTGAACAACGACAGGGAGGCCTTCATCATCCCTATGTGCTGCCATACGCAAGACTCCGACATAGAAACCCAATGCCACGATATTGATTGCCGACTTGGCTCCCCCGCTCCATTTGCTCCATTTATCACCGTTGTATCTATCTAGGCGCCCCGCATCATCCGGTGCCCGGGTAGCTTGTGTGGAGCTTCGGGGCTAAGATAGCAAGAAAAGGGCCGCCAAGAGTCGGACCATGAGACAATATTCTATGTCGTTAGGTTCTAACATATCACCACTCACAACAAATAATGGGGGCTCAGCTGGCGCCATTGGGAGGGTGCACCACTCTAGTGGATGGAGTTCCAGAAGCAAGGAGAATGGGGTCGTCTGATCCTTGAAGTTCGGAATTGTCCCTAAAGATAGAACAGTAGGATACTTTCTCGTGCGCGTTGGCTGATTTGCTACCGACCGATAGATTGGCTTGATGCATGTCACAGATCCAGGGGCCAAGATAACGGGATGGTGGGAGTCCGAATCCAGGTGGTAGAAACCTTCGATGAGATTCTTAAATTCTGGGCTTCAATCGCCTTACCTTCCACGTGTTAGTATGCCAAGCACGTCGACTTCTCCCCAAGTAACGAGGTAGTTCTTACTTTCTAGAAGCCCAGAACTCGGGGTAATTATACGCCCAGTAGAAAGTAAAACTTATCTTTACTAACAGAGTCATCTATATGCTCGAATTAACCCAATCTTCGCAATAGACTCTATATAGTCTCTTGACAGCGACTATTGAATAATTATGTTTATCATTCCCGTTGCTTATATATCTAACTAGTCATTTCCTTTCGTCTCTAAATTCGATGTGTTATTACACAAAAGGTCGAGTGTTTGTCCAGATCGACTTAGCCCTGCAACCCAACCATTACTTTCTTGTAAGCGTAGAGAAGTGGGCTCCGCCTAACAAGGTCTCAAGCCTTCAACAGATATGTCTAACCTACACTGGTTGGGCCCTTCAGATAGTGAATTTACTTGATCCACTGGGGTGCTGAATGAGCAAAGAGAATGTGACTCAAATCCTTAGAGCAAAACCTGCGCAAGGTGGTTCCGCCTATCTTTTTTTTCTTCCACAATGCCTGTCATTCCTTTTATCTTTGCAAGCCTGTTCAGCCACCAAGTAGCTGAATCTCTTCACCCAGCCTCGCCTGCCTTGCTTATTATAATCTTAAATGACATATACTGGATCTAAGTACACAAACTGCATACATTCATTTTAATTGCCACAAGAGATGTAGATTTTCGTAGTGTTAGCTAAATTTGACCAGTAAGCCTTCTACGAGATAAACATGCATTTCTAGTAGGCTGCTAATAAGGAGTTATTAGACTAGAACTATGGATTGAAGATCAATCGCATTAAGGACTGATTTTGTCCTACTAATTCGATAATAACGTCAAGGTTCCTTCACAACAACTAGAATGCTTAGTATGATCACCCTATGAGGCACCCACTTACGAGGTACTCTTTAGTGTTTTTCCAGCTTAAAAAACGAGTTCCGTTACCGAAATTTTTATGTTATTCTTAGAGAAGTATAGATAGCGCCTCTGTCGTATCGCATACTCGGCTTTGTTGTATACGTCAAGCTACTCAGGAAGGAAGATTGTATTAATCTATAATTGCTGGCTTCTTTCGCTTCAAAAGGGTTATACTAACCACCGATATAATTGCGACAAGTGTGCAGTGATGAATCACGTCTTAATAGGAATATAAAAGCTGTTATTTATACAAGCTAAATGGCCTTTAAGTGACTGGACCAACGCTATCGCAACTTATAACTTAGCAGTTGTTTCTCTCATCTTGATCTGAAGAAGAGTGGTCCACGTACTCCGGTCTGACGATTATAGTTGAAAGTATACATATGAAAGGGTTGAAACTATAGAATAGTAGCGATACCATAGACACAGATACCTAAGTATCTCTTAAGTACTTGTAGACAGTTGATGTTGAACTTACAGAGACCCCAGATTACCTTACGAGTGGGGCTTCCCGCGATTAGTGGCGCATTAGAGGGGTTTAGTTCACCTGCCCCAGTGCCGAGATTTCCTAATTAGGCCTATATGATTCAAGTTAGGTACTGATGTACCATCAATCTCCTGACTTTTATTTTATTTTTATCCTGTGAAACAGCTTGACCGCTTGTCCTTTTCGCTCGCACTTCCTTTTTCTTTTCTTATTTTTTTTTTTCGCCTTATTCTATCTACACTCTGTCGTCGTACAATGGCGGGAAGATTCTCGGCCGTCATGACGCGTCCAGCGCGTCCAGACCATCTCGACATAGGCGTGTTCAAGGGCCCTATCGGCCCCCTTCGCCGCCGCTGTCCGCTGTGCTGGTCGTCGTCGTTGCGAGCCAGCGTGCAACTCCTGCGATGCAGTGGCTGCCGGTCAATCTACTACTGCGGCCCCGAGCACCAGGCTGCCCACCGGCCTCACCACAAGCTCGCCTGCACCACTATCAAGAAAGCTCGCGCCAGGCTTGCCAAGGAAGAACACGACGTCCGCAACGCTATGGCGGACCCCATGACCCCCGCCAACGCCTTTGAGACCGCGGTCGGTGAATTTTGGGAAATTATGAATACGCGCGACTACATGCGAGCGCGGAATGCGCTGGCTAGGTTCCTGAGCAGCATCGGAACGTTGGACGGCGTCGAGGAGAGCCTCGAACACCTGCGCGATATGCTGAGGCTATCCCGGGAGGACTATATCGGTGCACGCCTCCTCATTCCGGCCATCATGCTGCGGCTGGACCTTGATCAGGAGTGTTATGACTTCATGAAGTGGTGGCTTGTAAGTGCAGAAGATGAGAACTACGATTGGAGCGACCCCACAGCGCCGTACATCGATCTCCGCGGCGCCGACGTCCTGGAGGATCCCCGTCCTCTGCTAAGGAAAAATCCAGAGCTGAATTTCGTCGTTGCTCTTCTTATCTTGAACCTGAAACTGCTCGTCGATATTCGTAATATCAAGGTCACTCGGAAGGCACTCTCCCGACGACAGCTCCCCAACGAGCTTCGAGATCTGATCGAGCGGGAGGCAATCCGGAGCCCTTTATCTGTTAAGTTTCAGAGAGGAGCTCCTGAGTCTCTTATCGAGATAGAGAAGACAATTCTGAAGAATACCCGCCACCTTGGCACAATACTCAACGAAACTAGCGACACCTTCCTTCCCAATCTCTTCTTCCCTGAAAAAGCACTCACCGAGAGACCTATGACATACTTACGTGGCTCTCTCGGAGAAACAGCACTCGTAATACAGGATTCATACGCTACGTGGTGGGAAACAGAAGGCGTCTTGGGTCTAGTGGATGCTGCAAACGGGATCGTGATGAAAGACTTGCGGGTTACGGATGACCTCTTGATGACAAATGAGAGGCCTAAAAATCTAATCCTACATTGTATGAAATTGACGTGGACATACCTCGACTGGGCTTTCGAGGATGCTTCGTACTTAGGCCCTTGGTCTGAGCGGCCTTCTGTACAGCATATAAAGAATAAGGAGGGCCAGGCGAGGCCTGAAGAAGAAGTGGGGGAATATACCAACGCCTCTGATGATGAAGAATGGACTGACGATGAATATTAACGGTGCCTTTGGAAATCATTGCAAATCACTGCCTATTTGCTGGTTCATTGGAAGCCGTGATTTGGATCTCGCCCCAGAACCCGGCTCTTGGAAAGCATGACAGAGACACGATAGGCCATCTAATGGCCTGCTATAGACCTACGACACACGGTCGTCGACAAGAGCAGCAGATGCTTAGTCGTGATCGCGAATATCGAAGACCAAGCGATATGGCTCTGCTTATCAAGAGAAATAACCCAAAGCCCAATCACCTAACTTTCTATAAAGCACATTCGTCTAGTCTGCTGCATCAAGAAACAATCAAGTCAATCCCGAGCGCTCGTAGAATATAGCGTCGATTTAGCTCTTCCGATGTAATGAATTGGTCATAAAACAGAGCTTTATCGCCGGGTCCTTGCCCAGCACTCGCTTAGCTGCGACTATAGGCGTGAGTAAGGGTAGAAAAAGTCCTATAGCCGTATAATCCTTCAAGGCCCTTATGCAGCTCAGCACTAGCATATGCCTAATAACGTATTGATATGTTATATTTTATTACACTGCGTGTAACTACTGCAGAAGTATAGTTGCTTGTTTCGATACATGTCGTGATCGCACAATAAGACGAGAATATTTCATGTAATTCCATTTTAACCTACGCATACCGATTTACCGTGTATGCTTGCCCCTCGTATCTTTCTGGGGCCGTGGTCTTTTTTGCTCAAGGGGGTCTCGTATTATCCTCCGGTATGGCACTGTTTCAATCCGCCTCCTATTCTGGGAAGTATATGAAAGAATTATGGCTTAGTATGTTGAAGCCCTGTAGCAAAATAATTGCAACTCGCTGGTTATGTTATACTCTCATAGGTTAGGTTTTCAAGTTCTGGCTTGAAACAACAAAGATAGATAGGCAGTCGCCTAGGCTATGGTGTTATTGCCTACATCTACCTAGTTTATAGAAAGCACGGCATAGCTGTACGACGGCTGGTCTTCAAAAGGTATTTTACAGTTTAACTCACAAGTCGACACTTCGGCTGCCCAGGTGTCTTTTTGGCCACTCCCCAACTCCTATTCATGCAATGCAAGTGGGATCCCAACTCCATATGAAATGCAAAGATAATTGCCAGGGCACGATTCATCGCTTGAATGTTGCACTCTTCCCGGCCCTCTCGCCGTGCATCCTACGCCCCGGTTTTGGACCTTCGGCAGTTAAGGCGTAAGGATTGAACTTAGCCTTCCGTGTAACATTCGTATTAGATGCCGTAGTGTTATCTGCCTTGAGAATCGACTTTGCCTTGGTATAATCGAAAGGTTCATCACTTTCATCAGGAGATTCTTTGCTTGCAGAGGCCGAGCTCCCAGTCTTCCGAGCCTGTTTTTCTGCCTGTTTGCGGGCCTTTCGTTCTTTTCTCTCAGTTTGGCGGGCAAGTTTGAGCGCCTTCTTCTTGGCTTTCCTTGCTTTCTTTTCATCTTCACTGTCATCCTCTTCGGGAACAGCGATCTCTTCCTCACTACTTTTTGGCGATGTCTTGGACCCCGGTCCAGTTGACCCTAGTACCTCGTTTTCAGGTTCTGATTCGGCATCTGATTCCGAGTCGTCGTCGGATTCCAGAGTTTTGCGCTTCGTACCAGCCTTGAGCGTGAATTCACTGTCTTCATGGGTCAGATCACCGTTAGTGGTCCCCGTAGTGGCTGGTGGTGGATATTTAGTCGCAAGATTTTTTGACCTAGCCATTTCTAAGTTTAGGTCCTGACTATCGTTATCTGCTAGTTTGGCAGTCTGTACAAACGGAGCCCAAGGGAGCTCAAATTGACGCTGCTTCGGGATAGACACCTTACGCTGCGAATCCCATCGGGTACTCATGGGAATATCACCCCATAATCGAGATGAAGGAGAGATGAGTTCCTTTATATCAAGTACACCCTTAACCCGATCCTTGAGTTGGGGTAGTACTGAACGAGCAACTTCGCCGATACCCAAGGTAGCAGGCGCATTTCCACGAATGACTTCTGCTACACTTGGCCCGTTGACACCCTGTGCTATGGCCTTGGTGATTATCTCAGACAATTTCGACACTTCGCGCTTGGCGAGGAATGAGCCCGAATCTAGGAGGCCATGGAGAGCTTTGGGATCAGGGGGCAACCGCCTAGCAATGTCGAACACGGTTGCGTTGTTCATAATAAATAGAGGGCTTTCGTCTTCCTTGCGCGCCAGCTCGTCCCGCCACCGATGAACGGCGCGGAAGACTGAAAATTGTTCTTTGGAGAATTTGCCCGCCGATTGTCGAATGAGCATGTTAAACCAACCAAACGGGCCCTGGCCGGTCTCTGCATCATATATGGATGATTCATGTCTGCGAAGAGACGTCTCATTCGACTTATTTAAGACGTGGCGCATGAGATCATGGCCTGACATATCTGGTCGATCGGATGATAACAGCTCATTTCGAAGATTATCATAGATATAGAGAAGGTAATGAGTGTCTGAACGCGCGTAGTAAAACATTTCCTCCGGAATTGGTCTGAAGTTGGTCAGTTTAATTGAATAAGAGGGGAATTCAAGAGGGAATTTTAAGTCCAGAAGTAACGCACCGAATCCGCCAGTCTGCCAACTGGTATTTCTTATCTGCGTCGAAATCTACAAACCGTTTGAGAAGATACGCAAGACTTCGTCCCGGGTACTGTAGAGCGCAAGCGGCCTCGAACGTGTCGAATAATCCGACAATATAGAGACCACAATCTCGTTGAAGCCAGATAATATCCATATAGGCGCCATGTAGCACCTGTCGTTTGTCAGAATAGGAAGGCTGATAGGGGGGATATTGTGGGACTTGGTTACCTTGATGATGTTGGGATCAGCAAACACCTCATTCAAAACTTCCAACTTATGACGCCATGGCTGTAGGGTATCTACTATCCAATCCTTCTCGCGTGTGCTTATTTGCATAAGGGAAAGCAGACCAGTATACGTCCGGAAGTCATGATGCTCCGTATCAATTGCAATCTCGGTTGCGCCTCTTAACTCTTCAAGCATGGCCAGGACTCCATCGAATGTGTCGACAAAAGTAGCTGTAGTGGATTCAAAAGGAGGATACGGGATCGGCTCCTTCTGTTGGAAGACGGCATTGGGATATTCTAATGCGAGTATTTCTGTCTCGTAGGGATGTTTGTACCTAAGATCTATGATCAGCTTTCTGTTTGAATTCAATCCTCGAGGGTGTTTGACTCGGTTGTTCGCGCGCTTTGTTCCAGTCGTTCAAAGCGGGCTGTACTTGCAGCTCTTCAACAAGGAAATAGTAGTAGTAGAGAAATCGGGTATCGGATAGCCATACTGCGTGGATTGGGATTCGTCGTCAAAGGTTTCAAGACTCTCATCGAGCGGAAGGGTAGAATGTGGCTTTTTGGTAAGGATCGGCCTCCATGGCGAGGTATCGTGATTGTTGGGTTTCAACTCGAAGGCATTCTGGGGCTTGAGGACGTTTGCGCGACGGATGGACTGGTCGAGTACGTATCGCGATTTCTTGGCGGGAGCAGCATACTGGTCCGCTGCGGGTGCTTTTCTCTTGATGGCGCCTGTATACTCGTCCAGACACGTGTCGGCCTTCTCGAGGAGGTTGTCGAGGACGTCGACGATGCGCGACCAATGCACATCTACATCGTCGGCATCTTCCAGGCTCGGCCCGGCTACGTCGGTGCCCTTGGTTGCTGATTGCAGAAGCGACGAGGTCAGACCCAAGAGGCGCGAAGAGCTCTCGTCGAGCTCTTCAGCAACGGCGGGATTGCTGGTGCGCTGGAAGCTCAGGTCTTCGGCCGCGATCTGATTTGCCAGGCGCGTCGTGGAGACGAGGGCGGTTTGGATGGTTTCCTGTAAGGACTTGAAATCTTGAGAGGGATCCATCGTCGTCTCGTCTCATCGCATCTCCGTGCTGGCACGCCGCACGTTTGTAGCAACAGCGAATCCTGATAATGGTATGGGTATTATCGGGGAGCCTGGACTACTAACAAAAAATTGTAGGTTGGGAGAGAGATCACCATGCCGACTGATAAGATAAGGTGATGATAACGAAGCTTATGTTCGACTTCCCTGCAATATGACCCGCAATTTAGCGCCGAGCATTTGGACCTTGCGTCAGAGGTACCCACATCTGCGTCTACTGCACCTACGGGTACTGTAATACGACCTTTCTACATACATGATACTTGCACGGCAATAGCATCTATACCTAGTAGTTATTACCTCGGAAGTAATTACAAGTACCATGTGATGCTTTTGAATATAAAATTTGTGTTCTCTCTAGGTAGGTACTCATAACAAGGAAGTAGGCGTATAGCTGTGGCATGGCCTGTTGGTGCCCTATTATCGTCGCCGTTCAACGATCTGGGGCCACTGCTCAAATTAATAACAGCTTCAACACTAATAAGGATTTTAAGGTAGGTGTGTAATTTATTTGATCATATTTCATTACGGAGAGTGTAGAATAATGTTCGTAGGCGCTGAACAGACATGAAATTACATTGTGCGTCGTGGGAGAGGGCGATCGAAGTTCTATTACACAGTTTCTACCCCTTGTAGCTTTTCTCCAACGCGACCCTTCCTCTCGTATAGATCCTCTCGCTCTTGTCGTGGGCTTTGGCCGGGTGGCAAAGCGCCAAGGGCCTCCACGGTCCTCAAAAAGACAATTTCAGAAGCCCGATAGACTCTGATGCCTAAGAGGGTGTAGTGCACCCCCTCGATCTGCTGTTCTCTCATCCTGAGGCAAAGCCACCCGACAAAGAAAATTAATTCCATACACAGACCAAGCAAGGCAAGGAGCAGCCACAGACAAAAACCGTACGAGAAGGCCTCCCAGGGTGACCATCGCAAACAGCCGCTCTCGATGTTGATATCGAGAACAACAAGTGGCGCACGACACCACACCCATATCACGGCGAGCCACGAGACAAACAAAAAAGTACAGGAGAGCCAGAGACAACAAATACTGAATAAACAGCCCACCGACTCGATGAGGTTGTGCTTCTCTGACGTTTGAGACGGCATCGCTGTCGAATCAGGAGAGGGGTGCTACGTGCTGGCTGGACGGCTGGACGCGAATAGCTGGCGTACCTGGCTTATCTAGTTGTCCGAGTCGTAACTAGGTCGCGGAGGTGTACGATGCGTTCAGTGGTGAGTATAGTTGGAATATAAGGTTGATGTGCAGTATCTCTTATTGCATTAAGGAACTAAGTCTAGGTTTAGTGTGGTAGGATGGTACCTCTATATATATAGTGGATGTGTGTGGGTCGGATGTACCAACTATTATAGTCTACTAGCTTTTTAATTTTTATACTTTTATTTAAACTACACGCTTTTATATAAAGCTATTACTACTACTTTGTTTTAACTGTTTTTTATTATACATAAAGTTATATATAATTTTAAAAACGCATGTTTTTAATATTTTAATAAAATAAGTCTTTTAGTTTTACTTATTTAAATAATTTTAATAATATTTTAAATAAATATTTATTTTAATTTTTTTTACTATTATTTATATTATATAGCTAAAGGTTTTTTATATTATATAGTAATAATAATAAAAAAGCTAACGTTAACATTAAATAAACTAATATAAAAAACAAAGTAAAAGGACTTAAAAAGGGTTTAAAAAAGGAAAACCTTTTAAGTTAGTTTTATTTAAATAAGCTAATTATATACCTTGTAATTCCAAGGGCTCTAGTTAGCTATATAGCTTATATTATCCACTTTATTTCACTTTTTTTTCCACTTTTGATAAGGGCGCCGACCTAGCCACAGACCTAGCCACAGACCTAGCCACCAGTCTGTATGGCAGTTAGTATGGCAGTTAGTATGGCAGTTAGTCTGTAGGGCTGTATGGCAGTCAGTATGGCAGTCAGTATGGCAGTCGGTCTGTAGGGCTGTATGGCAGTTAGTTTGTAGGGCTGTATGGTAGTTAGTATGGCTGTATGGCAGTTAGTCTGTATGGCTGTATGGCAGTTAGTACGGCAGGCAGTCCGTATAGCAGTTAGTATGGCAGTCAGTCTGTAGGGCTGTATGACAGTTAGTCTGTAGGGCTGTATGGCAGTCAGTCTGTATGGCTGTATGATAGTTAGTATGGCTGTATGGCAGTCAGTATGGCAGTCTGTATGGCAGTTAGTACGGCTGGCAGTCTGAATGGCAGTCTGAATGGCAGTTAGTATGGCAGTCAGTACGGCTGGCAGTACAGCTGGCAGTCTGAATGGCAGTTAGTATGGCAGTTAGTACGGCTGGCAGTCTAAATGGCAGTCAGTATGGCAGTCAGTACAGCTGGCAGTACAGCTGGCAGTCAGAATGGCAGTCAGTACGGCAGTTAGTACGGCTGGCAGTCTGAATGGCAGTTAGTATGGCAGTCTGAATGGCAGTCAGTATGGCAGTCAGTACAGCTGGCAGTACAGCTGGCAGTCTAAATGGCAGTCTAAATGGTAGTTAGTATAGCAGTTAGTATAGCTGGCAGTATAGCTAGTAGTTTAAATAGCAGTTAGTATAATAGTTAATACGGCTAGCAGTTTAAATAATAGTTAGTATAGCAGTTTATATAACAGTTAATATAATAGTTAAAATAGCTAGCAGTTTAAATAATAGTTAATATAATAGTTTATATAATAATTAATATAACTAGTAATATAACTAGTAATTAATATAATAATTAATATAGCTAATAATATAACTAGTAGTTAATATAATAATTAATATAGTTAATAATTAATATAATAGTTTATATAATAATTAATATAGTTAATAATATAATTAATAATTTAAATAATAATTAATATAATAATTAATATAGTTAATAGTTTAAATAATAGTTAATATAATAGTTTATATAATAATTAATATAGTTAATAATATAGTTAATAATTAATATAGCTAATAATATAATTAATAATTAATATAATAGTTAATATAATAGTTAATATAATTAATAATATAGTTAATAGTTAATATAATAGTTAATATAATTAATAATATAGTTAATATTTTAAATAGCAATTAATATAATAATTAATATAGCTAGTAGTTTAAATAATAATTAATATAGCTAATAGTTTAAATAATAGTTAATATAATAGTTTATATAATAGTTAATATAGCTAGTAATATATTTATTAATTTAAAAAATAGTTAATATAATAGTTAATATAATAAATTATAAAATAGTTAATATAGTTAATAATATAGCTAATAGTTTAAATAATAGTTAATATAATAGTTTATATAATAATTAATATAGCTAGTGCGTTAAAATAAAA
This sequence comes from Xylaria sp. FL1042, assembly GCA_022495085.1. Classification (NCBI taxonomy): domain Eukaryota; kingdom Fungi; phylum Ascomycota; class Sordariomycetes; order Xylariales; family Xylariaceae; genus Xylaria; species Xylaria sp. FL1042. The sequence goes on from MU380463.1 coordinate 31,503, forward strand.
GAATATTTAATAAAAACAACTAAAAAAGTCTTACCAAGGACATTATTGCGTTAAGATAAAAAAACACTTAATAAAAACAATTAAAAGAGTTTTACCGAGAATATTATTACGTTAAAAAGGCTAAGCTAATTAATAAAAAACAACTAAAACAATAATAATAAAAACAATAACAAAAAACAACCAATAAGGCCTATATAACTTAAAATAACTATATTAGCTATATAAGTTAAAGTAGTATATATTAAGGTGAAATAAGTAAGTAGGTTGGCCTGCGGCCAACAGCTCCTTATATAGCTAGTATAACAGGTGCGCATAAGCTGCAACAGCCTAGGTTAACTACTACGCAGGTGCCTAGCACTTGCAGAGACTGCTAGCCTTGTTGTAAATCTTTTTTTAGTTAAAGTTATCTCTTTAAGATAACCTCTTGACTTTAAAAACAACAAGGGCTAAAAAAAACAATAATTATTTAACTTAAACTTTTGCACCTATAAACTTTAACAGTTTAAAAAAAAAAAAAAGCCTGCTTTTTAGCCGGAGGTTTTTTACATTACGTAGTAATAATAACAAAAAAGCTAACGTTAACGTTAAACAGACTAACACAAGAAACAAAGTAGAAGGACTTAAAAGAGGTTTAGGGAAGGAAAACCTTTTGGGTTAGTTTTACCTAAATAGGCTAATCATGTACCTTGCAATTCCAAGGGCTCTGGTTGGCTATATAGCCTATATTTTCCACT